>SDVV010028325.1:0-11976 GCA_016164225.1 Gammarus roeselii | reverse complement strand
CGTAATGCGTCCCGGAGTTAATTTCCTGGTAAATGCTACACATTAACCGGCCCTTTCTTGCTGCATTAGCTGGTACGTAATGCGTCCCGGAGTTAATTTCCTGGTGAATGCTACACATTAACCAGCCCTTTCTTGCTACATTAGCTGGTACGTAATGCGTCCCGGAGTTAATTTCCTGGTAAATGCTACACATTAACCGGCCCTTTCTTGCTGCATTAGCTGGTACGTAATGTGTCCCGGAGTTAATTTCCTGGTAAATGCTACACATTAACCGGCCCTTTCTTGCTGCATTAGCTGGTACGTAATGCGATTCGGAGTTCAGCTAATCATTCCATCTATTCATTGTTGTCTGTAGCTACTGTTTCTCTACGTCGTTTTCTTTCCTTACCTTTCCTTTCCAGCCCAATGCTTTGAACAATGTAGTTCATTCCTCCCTCCCTACTTTCCTTACCTCTCAATGTTCTCCAGCCCAATGCTCTGAACAATGCAGTTCATTCCTCCCTACCTACTTCTTTCCGCTTCCCCTGCTACTTCCTGCCCTCCTTGACCACTCCCTCTCCTTTCCTCACTGAACCCATTACATTTCGGTGCGGTCATTCTGGCGAATTTATCATGACTGTAATATGGCGTTCAATTAATAAATATGATAATTGCTGTCCCGCTGTACGCTGGGAAAGGAGACCAGACAAGAATAATAATGAGCACAGGGAGTGAGTGGACGAGGAGTAGTGGTGAGAGGAGTAATAGAAGGAGTGAGCGGAAGAGGAGAAAGGATCGTCTTGGAAGAAGAGAATGAGCCCCCCGTGCGTAAAGTCTAAAAAAGTCGTCTTCAGCAAGCAATATGCCTTTCTATGCATGTATGCTGTTGTATGCTTGTATGCTGTTATGTGCTTGTATGCTGTTCCATGCATGTATGCTGGTTTATACATATATGCTGTTCTAAGCCCGTATGCTGTTCTGTGCTTGTCTGTTGGTTTTTGCCTGCATGCTGTTCTATGTTGTTCTATGCCTGAATTCTGTTCCATGCTTGTATGCTGTTATATGCTTGTATGATGTTATGTGCTTGAATGCTGTTCAATGCTTGTATTCTGCTCTATACTTACATGCTGTCCAATGCGTGTATGCTAGTCTACGCTTGTCTGTTGTTCTATGCATGTATGCTGTTGTCTGTTGATCTATGCCTGTCTATTGATCTATGCCTGCATGCTGTTCTTTGCCTGTATGCTGTTCTTTGCCTGCCTATATACTGTTCTACGTTTGTATGTTGTTCTATGCTGGAAGGTCGTTATATGCCTATATGTTGTTATATGCTGCATTCTGTTCTATGTTTTTATGCAGTTTTTCTTGATGCTGTTCTTTGCCTGCATGCTGTTCTATGTTGTTCTACGCCTGCATGCTGTTCAATACTTGTACGCTAGTTATGCTTGTATGATGTTCTATGCATGCTAGCTGGTTTATGCTGATCTATGCCAGCATACTGTTTAATAACTGCATGCTGCTTTATGCCTATATGCTGTTCTGTGCGGATTTATGTTTGCATGTTGTTCTATACCTGTATGCTGTTCTATGCATGTATTGTTTTCTATGCTTTTATGATGGTTTTTGCACGAATGTTATTATTTGCAGATCTTAACCGGCATGCTGTTCTATGCCTGTATACTGTTCTGTGCGTATATGCTGTTCTATCCATGAATTCTTCTCAATTTCTGTATGCTGTTCTATGCATGTGTGCTGTTCTCTGCCTGTAAACTGTTCTATGCCAGAACCCAGTACTGGCATAGAGCAAATCCAATTTGGCATCTCGTCATAATTATCTATTAATATGTGGATATATTCATAGATATGGTAACTGAGCTCGGAAAAAGATCCGACGCGGGATATAATTGCGATACGCATAGTTTTAAATTTACCTGAAATGTTTACCGCTAACTAATTGGCTACTGTGATGGTCTGCTCATGCTAGCGTGCGTCTAGCGCGCCAAGCACAGATATTGTGATGGTCTGCTCATGCTAGCGTGCGTCTAGCGCGCCAAGCACAGATATTGTGATGGTCTGCTCATGCTAGCGTGCGTCTAGCGCGCCAAGCACAGATATTGTGATGGTCTGCTCATGCTAGCGTGCGTCCAGCGCGCCAAGCACAGATATTGTGATGGTCTGCTCATGCTAGCGTGCGTCTAGCGCGCCAAGCACAGATATTGTGATGGTCTGCTCATGCTAGCGTGCGTCTAACGTACAAACCTCGGCAGTTTGTATGATGGGGCTGCACTCGTGGAAGTGCATTGTTCTGTTTTCTCATTTCAGGGACGATGGCTCTTTTACTCAGTCTTCCGGGACTGTGTACAGGTGTTCGACTATAACCCAACCCGTGTACCTTGCTATCTAATTTGCAGTAAATTACTCCCGGGTGACTTTTTGAAGAGCGTCGAAGGTACTAATGCGGAACAGATTATCCTTGCTCAAGTAATCCGTCAGCAAATTTGTGATCGATATACGTGCATGCAAAATTCCATTACTTGTCTCGGAATATCCTTTGCTCAGGAGAGTTCTGAAATTAAGAGGCTCTATTTATTTAGGAACAGCATTGAGGTACTATCGGTTACAAAGATAGAGACCTTATTTATAATTTCGCGCTTATATACACCTCATTTAAATCCAATTGTATCTAGTTAGGTGCGTTTTTATGGTTGCATGTTTACAGCCAGACGACTGGAGATGATGCAAATGTGTAAATACATACTATAAAACATACAATCTCGGTGCAGGGATGTCGTAGAGGAAACGCGAAATTAAAAATAAGGTCTCTATCTTTGTAACCGATAGTACATGACGGACCGTCATCGTGCACTGGTACACTTGTATCATCAAGAACTGGTGACAATAGTGCACCATCACACACAAGTATTATTGTACCTTGTTGTACAGGTGCACAATCGTAAATACCATCGTACCATCTCGCACTGGTACGCAATCTTGTTCCATCGCACCATACGCAGTGGTACACACTCTTGCATCATCACGCACTGGTACAAAATCTTTTATCCCATCGAACCATCTCTCGCTAGTACGCACTTTATCACCATCACGCACTGGTACACACTCTTGCAACATGTTCCACTGGAACGCATTCTTGCACTGTTACGCACTGGTACACACTTATGCTCCATCACGCGCTGATACCGACTCTTGAAACATCACGCACAGCTACTCACTCACTCTTGCACCACCAGGCACTGGGACACACTCTTGCACCACCACGTCATAGTACTAACTCTTGCACCACCAGGCACTGGGACACACTCTTGCACCGTCAGGCACATGAACACACTCCTGCACCACCACGTCATGGTACACACTCTTGCACCACCAGGCACTGGGACGCACTCTTGGACCATCCGGCACATAGACACACTCCTGCACCACCACGTCATGGTACACACTCTTGCACCACCAGGCACTGGGACACACTCTTGCACCGTCAGGCACATGAACACACTCCTGCACCACCACGTCATGGTACACACTCTTGCACCACCTTGCACTGGTACACTATTCCTCGCTGCAGTTATCCACTGATGTATCATCGTTGGTCTCGCTGCATCTCCCTCACCCCGTCACAAAGCAGGAGTGGTTTGGTCGTCAGGTGTGACCAACCCTCAATGAGAAGAGGAAAACAACCCTGAGCCCTCATCGTAGGTCTCAGGATCGTAACGGCTAGCCCTGCGGGGTGCTGAGGTGCTCTGCGGGGTGCTGCGGTCACCAAGGCACGTTAACGTCACTGGTGAGCAATCTACCTGACCGACATTGAGCTTTCTGAGCTACTAATCTTCAGCTCTCGTGTATCACGGCCAGGGCTTGTATCTTATACGGCCAGCACTGGTCTTATACGGTCAGCGCTTGTATCTTATACGGCCAGCACCAGAGTATGTGCTGTCATCACCACCAACGCCCGCAGCGCTCCAGTGGATGGATCGGCAGCAGCCCCTTGTAGTGGCGCGTTGCAGTGCGTCTATTGACTGGACGAGACGTACATGTAATAGTGATAACCTGAGCATGGAAGCATCTCACTATCTTGTGATTGTGGTGATCTGAACTACAGACGTCATCGAACTGATATCCTGTGAACCCCGCATTAGAGAGGAAACACAATTTAATTATTGCATTCCGTGGAAGTAAAATTATTCATCAAGTGGAATAGTCGTATTTAATTGGGAACCTGTAATAATATTTCCACCTTATGGATATTTCTTCAAATCCTAATCCCGTGATGAAGAGTTTTTGAGTCAAACCATTACTTCCTGCACTGTTCTGTGATGGGCATTGACCAAACCTCAACCAAATACTGGGTTCCTCTATTCATGCCCACAAAGCATTGAATCATGTAAGATAGGTATGCGTAGGTAACTATGATTCTTGGGTCCACGATGTGTCGTTCATACAACATGCTTCTTCCTGCCATGCTTATGCTTGGTCGCTAGTGCGTAATCACCGCCTAGGAGATTTTTTCCAGATGGCTACCAAACTGCCACAGCAGCTCAAGTCTAATCTTTCAATGATTTTTGCGTTCTATATTAGCAAGCTCTTCCTTTACAAGAAATCTGAATCGGAACGGTACACTTCTAGATGATTAAAATACTGGTTAAAACACGTCGTCTACATTAATTTTACCCTCATGTTTAATACGAAATCTGTAATTCATGAATTCGCAACATTTTGTGAGTAGTCCCTCCCTGTTAATCTGTTCAATTGAGGTGGATTGCTGGGAAATATTTACGATACAATGAAACGGTTCACACAAATCTATCTGGAACAGCGATTACAGATTGTTATTTACACAGAAAAATGCTGATTTGTTGCCTTTTTATCCTCACGTATTGTGTCGTTTCACCAATATATTTGATGGCATTGTTTCCGTATTCTCTAACCTTCTAGTACATCTTACTCACTTTGGTACCATACCTCCTGTCAATGAGCTAATTGAACTGCTCTTATCCAATTCAAGGTCATGTGACACCCATTTATCTACACCGTACCATTAATGCTTAACGACCCATCTCAACATTAGCCCCGTTGCATAAATCTTCCAAAAACCAGTTGTTATTACTACTCCTGGATCCTTGTTGAGTCTCGTCGAGCTGGCAGCCTCGCCGCGTGGCTCGGTGACTGTCCTATTGTCAACCCCGGTGTCACCCTCCATTCTCTGTAGTAGGCGCTTAGCATCGCCGAGCACGCTCTAATGTGATCGTGCTCGGCGATGCTAGCATAGTAGCTGTTTGTGTCTTTCGAGGCCATACAGACCGTGAAATAGGTTCTAGGTGGATACTAGTTATTGACACTTTGGATATTTGGCTGACTGCCGTACCTGCCTTTCCGTGATGTAATCCTGTAGACAGCATTCCTCCAGTGGCATATGTTCGTTTTCGTCCGTGTGATTTGTCCTGTTTCACTTATTCGAGTAGGGTTCTAATTTCTTTTGCCATAGCCAAGAGACTAATTTCCTGCATGTACTTCTCTTTACACTGACAGCATTAGGGACTCGTTCGTGAGGTGTTGTCTTTGGACGTGCACCTGAGGAAGACTTAGCTCTCATGGACTAGCGGTGCCTTGTCGTCTATAATGTTTTTTCTTCTGTAGCTTTTTTTTGTTAAAATTTACCATTGATTACTACTTCAACCGGTACTTGTCCAAGTAGCTTTGATCATGATACCGTGTTTTTTAACGTCTTCCCTTCTGTTATCAGTTAGCTGGACCGTTGTCCTTCGATGAACCGTACAGCCCCAAAGCCCTCTTCTGCAACAATTTTTGCGTTCGCATTGTTTCCCCAAATCATTCACTACCCGTGGATACCTTTTCAGCGCCTCACCATTACTCTGCTCCTCCTGATCAGAGTTGACTTCTTGATGGAATATATTGCCTAAGTTCTTGACTAACTTGGTGTATGTTTACGTTTCGATAGTCTTCAAAAGCGCCTTATCGTCTGCTAATTCTGTGGTATTATTCTACGCAATAAGCCTGACCCCCAATAGTGACGCCATTTCTTATGTCTCCTCTTGCTGTTGAAAGACTCTGCAATTTTGCAGTGCAAATCACGACATCAAGTCTTCGGTGGCTTCCGAAGAGGAGTGGAACATCCGGCCACATAGTGGCCGTGTTCAGCCATTTTTTACTCCAACACTGCACTTACTCAAAATGCCACCATCTGTTTTCAACACTGAATTCTTTTACCTCGCCACCAGTATTAGGGTTGGAACAAAGATGGAGGACTAATGCACGGGAACACTTAGGATAAATCTTCATTTACATGGTTATACTAGGTAGGTGGAAGCTTGAAGCGTGGAAGTCCAAAACTGACTCGAATACTCTAATCCCTTCATTATGAAGGACCGCATCGTACACAGTTACGTACTAATTAATGCTCACTAAC
Source organism: Gammarus roeselii (assembly GCA_016164225.1). Classification (NCBI taxonomy): domain Eukaryota; kingdom Metazoa; phylum Arthropoda; class Malacostraca; order Amphipoda; family Gammaridae; genus Gammarus; species Gammarus roeselii. The sequence continues at coordinate 5,555 of SDVV010028325.1, read as the reverse complement.
GCGTATATGAAGCATTGCCTGGGGCCGGCGTGGCTAACATGCCCTAACTGCTGGACCCAAGTCTGAGGGACTCTAGCTTCTGTATTAACATTTTGTACCAGACAAGTCAACTCGGTCCACCAATGTACCTTCCTGTGGCTGTCTCGTTAACACATGGAAGTAATGCATGTCGTGCTTTATTGCTGCTTGTAGTTTAGCTGAGTACGTAAAAAGTGTACTGTACAATCCTAATGTAATACACGTATGGGCATGATAAGTATTTCATTTGCTTTAATTTAAAATGAAACCTGTGCTTTGTATCCAAGTTATCATTCAATAGGTAATCTCATAACATAGGTTTTCTCATATCATAGGTTTTCTCATAACATCGGTCATCTCTTAACATCGGTCATCTCTTAACATAGGTCATCTCTTAACATAGGTCATGTCATAACACAGGTTATCTCATAACACAGGTTATCTCATAACACAGTTTATCTCCTAACATAGGTCATCTCCTAACATAGGTCATCTCATAACACAGGTCATCTCATAACACAGGTCCTCTCATAACATAGGTCCTCTCATAACATGGGTCCTCTCATAACATAGGTCCTCTCATAACATAGGTCCTCTCATAACATAGGTCATCTCATAACATAGGTCCTCTCATAACATAAGTCATCTCATAACATAGGTCCTCTCATAACATAGGTCATCTCATAACACGGGTCATCTCATAACACAGGTCATCTCATAACACAGGTCATCTCATAACACAGGTCATCTCCTAACACAGGTCATCTCATAACACAGGTCATCTCATAACACAGGTCATCTCCTAACATAGTACTCAGCACTAAAGTGTTAGATATGCTACTGTTGGTCGCGCTGACGGAGGCACAGAGAATTCAATACTCGATTAGGGTTTCTTTTTGGCCGACCAAAATCGATCAAAAACCTACGGTGCGTTGAAACTGTTCACAGAGCAACAACCTCACGAGCTCCAAATCCAACGAACCAAGATTTGGTCGCAATGAATACAAGTTATCGATATGACTTTGATGAAGGCAGTACTGCCATCAGTCTTCCGTGGGCGACCTACGAAGCGCTGATGCCTGAAACAAATGACTGCATGTTGCTGTATTCATGCACGGCGAGTATGCGATGAAAAAAGTAACTCCATCTACCTTAAACGTATGTATGTAATTGAAGACAATTGCAAATATATCGAGTATCTTGCTAAGCCCTCCGTATATCATATTGTAGACGAAGACTGGACCAGCCTGAGCACCATAATCTATGTTTAGAGTAGGTTGAAAGGCTGACAGATCTATAATATTCTAATTTGTACAAGGTTAAATATAACTTTGAGCTATGGCACACGTAGCGTCTCAAATCCTAATACTTAACGGGACAACCTTTCAATCATTTAGTTAGTATGTCGGTACTCCCGTTGTGGCTGTGTTCACTGGAGATGCAACCAGTGATACCAATGCATATATGCAAAATAAATGATATTCCGATCTGTGGTGTCCCACTTATTGATTACCGATAAAGTTCATAGCGCTTTATCTGCATCAGCACGGTTTTGCTGCACAATCAGATCAAAAACATAGGACTAAAATCGTAATTGTATCTAACGCAATAGATTTTTTTACAGTTACTTGGCATTTTCATCAAGGCTCTGCCCAGATACCTTCCCTTGCCTGCACCATGCGTGCATATTGATTGTATTACCTTCCTTGGTTGCATGTTGTTTGTCTTGAAGTTCCAACAAACTGAAAGAATATTAAGACTCCGTGCACAAAAATGATCCATAACCGACATACTGCGTTGATGATCTGATAATGGGCACCCCTCCTCCCTCCTTGACCTGACCCCGTTCCTCTTTGGCCCAATATTTCAATCAAACTACACCATAACCCCCCATCCCCACCATGTGCTGCTGCGATTCTATCTCCTGCTCACCTTCGCCATTCTCAGGGAGAATCAGAAACGTGAAGCATCACCCTCACCAGCAGCCAGCGATGAGCAGGTCGCTCCCCGTGAAATCTCCCAGGCAAACCCCTCTTTGTCGCGCTCCCTTCCTTCTTCTCCCTTCTGAGCTCCTCCAATCCCCCTTCTCCCTGGCGAGGCTCGTCGCCCTGGAAGCATATTGGCCGAGGAAGGTTTGCTCGCGGCCTCTAGAGGCAGGTGTGATCCAGCGAGCCTGCGCCGAGCGGTCTAGGTCGCGGCGCGGCTCAGCGTCGACCAATGGGAGCTGGGCGACTGCGGATCCCAGGGACCAATGAGCTGAGTTCCCGCCTTAACTGCCTCAGACGCGGCGATGCCAGCAGCCTTGACGCTCTCCGCTATCTCTGTTCTTGCTACCTACCGCTGCAGAGGAAGCGGCGTCGACGGCGAATGTTCTCGGCACACATTTGAAGGCAACCCTTTCCACGCTTGCAGGAAATGTTGCCCGGGTCACAGCTAACGGAAGTTTTTTTAGTTGGTAGTTATCCTTTTCTTGTGGGTATTTGTAGCCACCCCAGTTGGATGGTTGGTTTTCTCTTGCAACGTATCTCGGGTATCAAGCACTAACGTCTCGATGTTATTGAACGGACACAATTTTGTGCCGGAAAGAATACCGGCTGGTGAGGGTAATAGTTTGGAAAGAGGACCAGCTGGTGATGGTAATGATTTACAGAGATCACCAGCTGCTGATAGCAAGGATTTGCAGTACGTATTAGTTGGTGATGGCAAGGGTTTGCAGAGGGCACCAAATGGTGAAAAGTATAGCATAAGGCACCAGATGGTTCAATGAATGGCATAGGGCACCAGTGGATGGGGGCAATGGCTTTCGAAGGAACCAGGTGGTGAGGACAAGGGATAGCAGAGGACACAAGCTGATGATGGCAAGGGTTATCAGAGTTTCAGGTGGTGATGGTAATGGTTACAAAGGAATTCCTGCTGTCAAGAGCTATAGTAGTAGATTAGATCAGAGTAAGGAAAACAAACGAGCATGAGTGCTCATGTCGAATGTTTCCTTGAAAGAAGTGAAAAAAGGGTGGGGATAGTCAACGAGGCTTTAGAAATTTACGCACACGTACAGAAAAAGAAGGTTGTAAGGATAGAAAGAAGAAAAAACCTCAACTACCATCACCACCGTACTAGTTACTACCTTACTGCTACCCGAGGCATTTCAGCCCCGGAGAAGGAAAGGTCGAGTGTCAGAACGACAATTCAGGAACGGGGCGAACAAGAATGGAAGCGAAGAATTTAGGTTTCAGGCGATCGCATCTCAGACGGTCGAGCAGAGACGGACACGCCCATACGCTCAGTGGACTCAACACTTTTCCTCGAGCGCAGGCCTGTCGCTTGCCCGAGAGGTTGGGTCAGTAGTACCAGCTGTTGATATAAGCTGTTGGCAGGAGCACCAGCTGACGATGTCAAAGGTTAGCAGACAGTACAAGCTGGCGATGGCAAGAGTTATCAGAAAGACCCAGCCAATGATGGCAAGGGTTGCAAGAGAACATCGGCTGGTGATAACGAGGGTTAGCAGAGGGCAACAACTGGCGATGGCAAGGGCAAGCAATATTGCGCCAGACAAAGAAAGACTTCACCAACCTCTTTTCCGGTGCTATAGTCTCGAGAATATCTCCTTGTCTTGTTCCTGCTGTCCTAATTTATTTGGCAATCTGTCTCTGGCTCGCAGTGATCAGACAGACTTCGTTTGGTATCTTATGAACCGATTTTCGTAAGTCAAAACCGCGTTTATGTATTTTATTATATTTCGTCGTCCGGGTAATGCCGAACTAATCGGAAAGCTATCATTTTAAGTGAGATTGCAAAAAGTATTTCAAAAGTTAGTGATTTAGGATAGGAATGTAGAACTTGAGTTTTGACTTTTTGATCCAATCAAGTTACTCGAAAACAATATTTTTTTTGCGCTGACTAGCCCTGTAAAAAATATTTTCTCTTTAGTCTCTAAACAAAATTATGCTTAGTCAGCGCCTGCTTCTTGGACTGCCTAGAGAAACGTGCCCATACCTCCATAACGGTTGATTGTTCTTTCTTGCACTTCATATCAATGAACACCTTCTCGTCGATGAGAAGGTTTTTTTATTTAACAAAAATGTTGCGATCATTTTAATGAAGTCTCCTAAAATAGTGAAGAACTTCATTATTTTTATAGGCAAGTCTTTTTCTTAATTTGTAGACTACAGAGACGTTGAGTAGAGATGAAGAGGACCTGGCGTAAAGCAAAAAATATCTATTGGATGATTATTTTGTATTTTGAATTTCAGATAAGACTCACTCAACAGTTATCCGTTATTCTAACTTCCTTCGTGAGGTAGCAAAATCAGACTCGGGCCATGTATCCTGTAGATGGCTCTGATTCAGCTTGCACGCTGTTTGGGCCATATATCCTGTAGATGGCTCTGATTCAGCTTGCACGCTGATTAGGCCATGTATCCTGTAGATGGCTCCGATTCAGCTTGCACGCTGTTTAGGACATGTATCCTGTAGATGACTCTGATTCAGATTGCACGCTTTTTGGGCCATGTATCCTGTAGATGACTCTGATTCAGCTTGCACGCTGTTTGGGACATGTCCAATAGACTAACTTTGTATGCCTTGTTTACTTACTCAAAGGGGGAAAGGTTACGACCTTCAGTTGACCTGTTTGTCAACTTAATAATGATGATGACCAACCGACGTTAACAGATGAACTGCTCACTTCTACTAATTTGCTCGACCTGTTAATCGATCATTGATAGCTTACCATCATTGCTGTCTGTCGTGAGTGGCGCACACATGGTAACGGTAATGGTAACAGCCGTGTTTAATTGTTTTTTGTTGTTCATGGGTACACTCACACTCCCTTGCCAATCAGGGTACACCGACACTCTCTTCCCAATCAGGGTACACTCACACTCCCTTGCCACATCAGGGTACACCGACACTCCCTTGCCAATCAGGGTACATCGACACTCCCTTGCCAATCAGGGTACATCGACACTACCTTGCCAATCAGGGTACACTCACACTCCCTTGCTAATCAGGGTACACTCACACTCCCTTGCCAATCAGGGTACACTCACACTCCCTTGCCAATCAGAGTACACCGACACTCCCTTGCCACTCACACTCCCTTGCTAATCAGGGTACACTCTCACTCCCTTGCCGATCAGGGTACACTCACACTCCCTTGTCAATCAGGGTACATCGACACTCCCTTGCCAATCAGGTACACTCACACTCCCTTGCCAATCAGGGTACACCGACACTCCCTTGTCAATCAGGGTACATCGACACTCCCTTGCCAATTAGGGTACACTCACACTCCCTTGCTAATCAGGGTACACTCACACTCCCTTGCCGATCAGGGTACACTCACACTCCCTTGCCAATCAGAGTACACCGACACTCCTATGTCAATCAGGGTACATAGACACGCCCTTGCCAATCAGGGTACAGTGAAAATCCCTTGCTAATCAGGGTACACCGACACTCCCTTGCCAATCAGGGTACACCGACACTCCCTTGCCAATCAGGGTACACCGACACTCCCTTGCCAATCAGGGTACACC
>SDVV010028324.1:0-11976 GCA_016164225.1 Gammarus roeselii | reverse complement strand
CTCGACGTTTTCCTTACCCTTCATAATCTTCCACACTTCGATCATGTCACCTCTGACTCTACGTTTCTCTAGTGAATAAAGGTTAAGTTCGCGCAGTCTATCTTCGTACGATTTATTGCGCAGCGAAGGGATTAGTTTGGTAGCTCTACGTTGGACCTTCTCTAATTTAATAATGTATTTTCTGAGGGGTGGGGACCAGAATTGGACGGAATACTCAAGGTGCGGTCTAACAAAGGCAGTGTATAACTCGAGAATACTATTTCTGCTCTTGTACGAGATTGTGCGGGATATCATGCCTAACATTTTATTGCCTTTTTTGTGTGTCTCAGCACTGTTGACCTTATTTTCTATCGATATGATACGGTCGTTGGTCTCTGAGTCTAGAGCTGTAAGTTTCTTTGCCAGTTTCGAGTCTAAGTGCACTTGGAGTTCATTTACCCGATGCAGGGTAGTTTTAGCAATCTCTTTTGTTGCTTCTATTTCGCTATTTATCACATCTTTGAGTTCGCCAATCTGTTTTTGAACGCTTTTTAGTTCTAATTCAACAGCTAGCAGCCTTGTATCGGCGTTAACTGCATCTGCGTTGGGTGGGCTACCAGAAGCATGAGTTAACTGTGCTTTCAGTTGTTTAATCTCTTCGGCATGTTGACAGAATTTACAGCTCGCTATTTTGCACTCTCCGTTTGAAAGCGAATTAAGCGTATGCATAGAGGAGTTTCCACCATACATTAGTTCGGGAGTGTACGATTGGCAGCAGGTTACACATTCTAGTTCCATCGCACGAGTCATCTTGAACTTGTTGAATGAGCAGCTACAAACCGTGAATTTATAGACAAAGTGCTATGTTCTCTATCATTGTAAACAGCAGATATGTGAATAATAGGTTTAACTGGTTTCTTTTAGATAGCAGATATGAATGTACTACCTATAATTAGATACGGGGTGTGACTATTATATCGACGATTCGAAAGCGGAATTTAAACGGAATTCCAACATGCGGGTTGTGACGGTTGTATAGACGATTCGAAAACGGAATTAAAAACGGGATTAATACAAATGCGAGTGAGTTGAATGCCCGTTATCGTCGGATGCACTTTAGAACGAAATTAAAACGGACCCAATACATGCGGGTTGTGGCTCTGTTACAAAGAGCCGGCCAGATTTGAGTGATCTTGATACACTAGTGGACTGTTCTGATAAGTGGCAAATGAACGTTTAAATTGATATATGCACCCTTGTGCAGATTGGAAAACACAATAAAAATTCTGACAATGTGATTATGTAACCACAAAACGTCTGAATTGAACCAGCAACGAAATCCTGGAAGAATATTAGAAGTTAAATGTAAGTGGAAGAACCAAATAAAAGCTAACAACAAGAAATACAATAGAGACCTTGTCTCGGTGTCCATAATATCCACCACAAGTTGATGGACATCACTTCACCAGTCAGAGTTCACTGTTCGAACGGATATAAACCAGAGGGAACGTGTACACTGAGAATCAGAAATTATTCCGAAACTGAGAAATAAGGCAAAGCGGCTACGAATCGCCTAACATAAACTGATCTCACTTGAAAGAAGATGACTTAGAGGTCAGCTTAGAGGAAGTCACAAGTACCAAAATGGCTTCACTGTGATCCGTGTATGACTTCTTGTAGGGAAAATTAGTTACATTATGGGTTTATTTATTCCGGTCTATTGAGGTGTGCGCAATTATCAAAATTGAACAAGGTAATTAACGTGTTCAACTTCTTTTATATCCATTGCCTTCTTATTATTATCTCTTCTGCCAACATTTCATGCTTGATATATAGTTCGCAATTTATGATCAGTGTGACATATACTAGGTAAGTGTTATGTTCAAACATACAATTGGCATCTTCTTCTCTCACCTTATTTATAATGGTCATTATAAAGAGTTACAAGTAGCTTAATTCTATTTGGTTGATTCCAATTATTTTTTCAGAGCTCAATAGTTCATTTTTTTCCGGTATGACCTAATGCACAATATTGCGCTTTTCCTCCAAAAATATTCAGAGTGAGCTGTGATATAAAGTTTCATTTATGCACTATACCATTTGCTATGAGTAAATGTAGAGAAAAGTTACGTAGGAAGGTTGTTTTCCTGAATCGCTAATGCTGAATATCAGTACTTTGGAACCTCTAAAACAGCGGCAGGACTGTTCGACATGGAGTTTTATTTATACGGACAAATACCACGTTTTTTACCGCTCCATTGGACATTAACAAACAAAAAATGGCTTAGCAAATTTTTTGATCCAATAATAATCTCTTTTATCGAGTCGTCAAGCTTACCGTTTATTTTATACATAAAATGTGATGCATAAGTGTTATTTTTTACATGTGACCGGATAAATATACCAAGTTATAGACTGGAGGCCACCCTGGTATGGTAGCTCATGATTCCATTATAGATTCAATCGAAGCAGTTAAGTTTTTTATCATTTTTCCGCGGCACTCTACTGCGGATGCAAGATGTAACCCCAGTTCAGATGGCTGATATAAGAAAATAAATGTGCATGCGATAAAATTCGCCGTAAACAAGAAGAACGGTGAACTCTCTCTATTTTCATCGCGAGCTCTTTCGACTTCAAGTTGTAATGGTTGTATAATATTCACGTACGATGCTGGAAATGCACTACCCATGTCACCCACACCAATGTTGTTTAACTGAAAAGTAATCAGTTATCCCTCAAATTAGACTTCAAACACTTCTTTCAGTCATTGCTTCCCTGCCAAGACACGAAATTTCGTAATAACTTCCTTAACTCTACCACTACTACGCTTTTCTTTGTACTGGAACTGCAATTCATGTTCCTGCCTGTCCACGCTGCCTTTTGACTTTCAATGGTCAGCCTCTCCCCGCCAGTGGATGAAAGGCTGCCGAGCAATCGGGAGCGGGTGCACAAATTTGTCTGTCGCAGGAACCGTTTGATGGAAGACGGAGCTAAAAGCATCGCTTTCGCTGCCGTGGCTTAAGGAAGATTACTTCCAAGCGAGACTAACGTTCGGAGAGTTTCTCATGCAGTTAATGATTGCTTAATCCGACCGGATGATGTAAGAAGGGGAGAAAAGATGTAATGACATTGATTTGAAGCTATTGATGAATTGAGAAAATCAACAATATTGGTACCTTCATTGCCATAAATACCTAATTCTGGCGTTTCCTTCCCAATACTCCGCGATGAGATTGTACATAATCATAGATTGGTGCATATGCAGCTGAATATATTCTATGCTCAGGAGGAGTATGGGAATTAAAACGTTAATCTGGAAGTTTTTAGCTCAACGATGGACACACAACTCCAGATAAACGGAATTTTTGAATTTTGTGCACACCTCTGTGTATATATATACATACGAAATCAATTGAAACAATCTTTATACTGTAAAGTTTTAATTTTTAAAACTCAGTTTCCAATTAAAATGAATGCATTATACCAACATGATGTGACGTGTCCCTCAAGATGGCCTCCGTCGGCAGAGGCAGCCCGCAAACTGTTCCTGAAGGCATTCGTTGCGGAATGTCTCATTCTGTGGCATGAGCCGCTCGCATTATTATTTGATGAGTTCATACATTAAAGAAACCTCAAACATAGAAAATTAAGGGATTGAGATGAGATGAAAAATGAGGGCACATTTCCATACTCCAAAACCGCATGACGTTGTCCCTAAGCGTCCGGCCTACAACAACTTCGTATTCGACCTTTCAGCGCACCCTGTATGTAAGGGCTTTCAAACAGCCTACAAAATAATTTGCTAAATTAAATTCAATGAGAAAACATCGTGAACAATGACAGAGCTTAGTTGCAATTATACGCTGAGCAAATTTTTTGTATGAGATTAGAGCTGTGATGTCAATAGATAATAACATTATTATTGTCACAATTCGCCTCGTCGCATCGAAGAACGCGACTGTAATATGCGGTATATTGTTTCAGGCATTCAGTTATTTTGACATTTACATCTGATTGCATGATTCAGATCGTTAGTTCTAGCATTATATCGAGCAGACTCTTCCAAGGCATCCGTTCCATCAGAACGGTTTTTTCTGCACCTCCCACGTGAGTTTCAAAGCCCTTGACGGCTGCTTCTGAATGAAGGCATCAATTAGTGCTGACGAGAGCAAACCATTTATAGAGATCTAAGAGAAAGAAACCAATTACTGCGTCTGTCGGCTATCACCGTTCTCTGCCGTGGGTTGGGGGATTCAAAAATCTCCATTGAAGGTAGGATGCTAGTATCAGAGGATGCTATTTTGGTGCATAGCCTCATTCGCTTATTAAAAACTCATCGGTAAAGACTTTCGAAAGATTAGAGGATGCTGGATGGGTGAAGATGGTCAATGATTATAGATTTCTGGATTCTGGGTAGCAAATGGGCAGAGTAAATTTGAAGCCTCTGGTTTTGTAGCGAATCAATGTCTATTAAACAATGCTTGGTGTGCAAAAACTTTAGGTCGACAATAATGTGATGTTAGAACTAATCACATCTAATGCACAAAGCTTAACAGAAGCTTTAGGTCGACTTTAATGTAATGTTAGAACTAATCACATCTAATGCACGAAGCTCAATATAAGCTTTAGGTCGACATTAATGTAATGTTAGAACTAATCGCATCTAATGCACAAAGCTTAACAGAAGCTTTAGGTCGACTTTAATGTGATGTCAGAACTAATCGTATCTAATGCCCAACTATTAACCGAAGTATGTTTACAAAATATGAAGCCGCTGGAAAGGAAACGTAATTGGGATACGAGACTTTGGGAGATTGAATGATATTAGTCATGAGAGCTTCATTCAAAATATCGCCTAGCAAAGTTGGTCAAACTGACCTTTCAAGCTTATAAATACCAAGTTTCCCCTTGTGGGGACTTGCCATTGAATTATGGAGAAATCCAACCCAAAATATGGATTGTTTGCTGCTCAATCCTGGAACTTTCACTCTTCGGAACGAAGCAGGACGATTGAGTCAACACAATGACAGTAAACTGGTTCTTCATAATTACGGTATATTTGATATTCAAATTAACAATAAAAGGTATATCCCTAGCGAACAGTGAACGGACGCCTAAAAATTACGGTAGAAGGGTTTAATAGGTTCTCTGCATACATAGTCGGTAAAATCACAAGCGGAAAAACTGAAAAAAAATCGATATCGATTCGCGAAAATTCAAGTGATTAAAATTGTTTTATAAAACGTATCTACTGTCTGAAGAAACTTTTGAAGTTAATAATTTTATTAAACATGTTTGCTTTGATGAACAAGGATTGTCTGGCACGTGTAGCAGTCGATTAAGCATCAACCCAAACAAATACGACCCTCGTCTTTGAAATATGACACCTATGCAAAGGTGATATTATTTTCTGACTGAATTTAGTTTTATTTATGTACATAGCACCAGCCGGCAGGCCTGGCGGTGCTCGAACTCATTTACAGATTTTTCTCAGCATCAATAAATAATGTTCAAATAAACGTTTCCTTAATTTTTGACATATTGAATAATGGAAAATAGAGTGTCCTACATAAATATCTAATGATTAGTGGAATGTTAATGTAAATGTATTTACATCCAACACTTATAAATGAAAATTTTGTAGCAACTGTTGTCTTCATCGCATAGATGTGTCTTTTATCACCTAGATACGAACTTCAGTTCGATTATCATAAGCAACGGAGCTGAGTGAATTATTTCAATTTATTAGAGATGTAGCTGCATCAATGCACCATCCCGTGTTGTGTAAAGCATCATAGAAACGTATCAAATACAATTGGCTTGGACTACGATCACTTAACAAGATGCAAACAGACTATTCATACACTGAGGGTTTGAGTTTTCATGAACGATGAAAAAAATCAAGTCAATTCGAACGCTGACGGTTTTCAGATAACAATTTTCTTATATGTAAACATGTTTCGTGACAGCTCACACCATATCCGATCTGTTGCCGGACTCTGGACTGGGGTTATATTATATCCCGAGGGAAATCCTCCGTGTCGGTCCATTAAGGATCATCACGGTCGTTGGAAAGTTGGCAGTCGGCAATTATTTTAAATATATTTAAGAGACAGGGTTATTCATGAGAACACTACAGTAGATTATAAACTAAAGTGAATAACCACTATTAGATTCACACGTAACATACACGGTGTCCGTCCGTGAAACATCAAGTCAACAGAACTGGTTCATGCAAGCTCAAGTCCCGTGTAACTTCACACTGACGTCGATGTTACAAATCAATAAGAAATTCGACATTTGAGTAATCATGCATAGTTAGTTTAGCAAATGCCTGGACAGGCGCGATGCAGTTTACTATCCACTATTTTTTTTAGATACGTCAAGATACAGGTATTAAAAACACGCTCAAGAAGTATCCAATTCCCTTACCAATTTGTAGAAGAATTAAGGTTAAAACTGGATGCACAAACAACCATATGACGTGTCATAACTTATTTTCATCTGCAGGCAAGCAATGTCTGCTGAAAAATAATTGTTCGAACATAGAGAAATAACCGCAATATTTAACGATTTTCAATGCAAGACAAAAATCCTCGTCAATAAATTATAATTCTTCTATCTAATTCAAATATGACCAGGAGATAGATAAACATTCAATGATGAAATGATGTACGTGTGCGCACTATTCGTGTTCAATCAGCCCACACAAAGCTCGCTTGTCCGTCAGTCGACCAGAACATGTCGTCAACATCGCCTAGTTGTCGTCTTCCTCTTGAGGTCAACACTTCACCGACCTGATGTGCCAATGTGTCTGGGGCTGTTGGCTTCTCTAGTTCCTATTTTACGTCGTCCTACCGAGGTCGGTTCTCTTCAATCCTGTCAATCCCATCGATCGTGCGTAGTCGTCCCATCGAGGTCGGTTCTACTAAATCCTGTCAATCTCGTCGTTCTTGTGTTGTCGTTCTACTGAGGTCGGTTCTTCTCAATCATGTCGATCCCATCGTCCTCGAACAGTCTCCCTACCGTGGTCGGTTCTTAACAATCGTGTCGATCCCATCGCCTTTGTGTGCGCTTCGGAAAACTTCAAAATAAGATGATATATGCCAAAGACTAACACTTCTGTATTCATATATTAGATAGTTTTTATTCGGAGCAAGTTCAGATGGTTAACCTCAATTTCTCCATTGTCAATGTCTTTCTGTACTTGCTGGTGGTTGAATTACCCCATTTATGACTAGAGTCATTAGCTCGTTTATTGCACAGATGGTCACCTCCATTCCTTCGCTTTCCTTCCTGCTTTTCTTCCTGCGACTAAGGGGTTCTGTAAACAGTATTGTGCTCGATCTTTTCCCAAATTATACTTATCCGTCGATCTAATAATTAAAGCATTCTACGTCAAGAACACATTAATAAGTTAAACAGAAACAAAGTTCATCAGTGGCTGATATCAAACATTATCGTGGAATTATTATCATATTTCAAAAACATATTTTGAGGTTCCACGTCATGATTCGTGTCAAGGTATTTATGAATGAGTCAACTATCATATCATAACAATTTCAATTTGAACGTCATTTATGCAATAAAACTCTAGCAACTCCACTTAACAAGTTTCAATCGACGATAAATGTATTCAAACACTGAACTAAATAAACCATGCGAATGAATTTATTTTATTTTTACGAGGTCCCGCTACCTTGCGACACAGTATCATGTTACCACACTTCTGAAACCCTGGCAATGACTGGTCTATCCTGCACATGATCGGCAACGTAATGATGGGGCATCACGTATCTAATAGAAGCGACTGTGTCCAACGCTGAAATCGATCGATTCCTGATTGCCCCTCAACTCTTCCGACTTCGTCTGTAATCGAGTTCTCCTCGGAATGATTGAAACTTTCGTTGATGAGCACTCGAAGGGGATCGAATATTCTCTGATTACAGAATATTCTTCCATTGGAATGTGGTTGGCCTGTCCTTATCTGCTAGAGGTTGCGGTATCACAGTATACGATGATAATTGATGAAGTAATACGCTTTGTATACATTTAATACCAACAAGTCAACGGCAACAATTTCATCGTCATATGAAATACTTTATTGGCCTGTCAGATGCCAACACCGGACCCAAAACCGGTGCCAACACAAATGCCAACGCCGGTCAAAATGGATCATTCGTCCAAACTGATTCATCACGTGGAGATGCTTAGGGCGTTGAAATGGAGTTCAACGGATATATAATTGACAATATAAAGCGTTGCATTTTAGTACATGTGTGGTAATATATATCAATGGTAGGATAAAATGACACAATGAAAGGAATGGAATGCATGCGGTAATGCAGTATGACATTTGCCCTTGAAATGTTGTGCCTTGCAATTAGTCTTTCAAACGATGATCCGTCCGTGAAATAAACTGATTGACATACTGCGTTTTTCCTGCATATTTATACCTATACACATGCATGTATACAGCACACATACGCGGATCTCATACCTATACACATGCATGTATACAACACATATGCGCGTATCTTATACCTATACACATGCATGTATACAACACACATGCGCGTATCTCATACCTATACACATGCATGTATACAACACACATGCGCGGATCTCATACCTATACACGTGCATGTATACAACACACATGGGCGTATCTCATACCTATACACATGCATGTATACAACACACATACGCGGATCTCATACCTATACACATGCATGTATACAACACACATACGCGTATCTTGTAACTATACACATGCATGTATACAACACACATGCGCGTATCTCATACCTATACACATGCATGTATGCAACACACATGTGCGTATCTCATACCTATACACATGCATGTATACAACACACATGCGCGTATCTCTTACCTATTCACATGCATGTGTACAGCACACATACGCGTATCCCATACCTATACACGTGCATGTATACAACACACATGCGCGTATCTCATACCTATACACATGCATGTTTGCAACACACATGTGCGTATCTCATACCTATACACATGCATGTATACAGCACACATGCGCGTATCTCATACCTATACACATTCATGTATACAACACACATACGCGTATCTCATACCTATACACATGCATGTATACAACACACATGCGCGGATCTCATACCTAAACACATGCATGTATACAACACACATGCGCGTATCTCATACCTATACACATGCATGTATACAACACACATGCGCATATCTCATACCTATACACATGCATGTATACAACACACGCGCGGATCTCATACCTATACACATGCATGTATACAACACACATGCGCGTATCTCACACCTATATATGCATGTATACAACACACATGCGCATATCTCACTGCCGGGACGTAGGAGTTAAAGCGATAAAAGTGACGCAGTTCTGCCGCGGAATATGAAATTTTCCATTCACACAATGTCAACCGTTCAGAGCAGATGACCTACCATGTGATAAAAATTAGAGTATCACATAATGATTCGCAGCAGGCCAGTAGTTAGGGTTGGCTTCGCTTCAGTAAGAAGCACTTCTTGAGAAATAAACATTATTCGCACCCTAAACATGTTTAACTGCATAATGTCCCGCTATTTTATTTATTAACATGAGTGAAAATTAATACATATGCAATTTCCATTCGATAAGGAATGGGTCGAGAAACGTTATAAAGAGTTAAATGAAATGAACAATATACATAAAATTACCTTACGTTAAAATAGTAAGATATGTATATTTTCATTCATCAACAGGGCAACTACTGAACTCATTAAGGACTACTCAATTCATTTTTTCGTTCGGATTATTAGGAAGAAATTTATAGCCTCTCAACAAAACATATTTCATAAACTTTTATCATGTCAAGGTTTATTTAATTTTAAAAATATTATGTTTACTCTATTTCTCGACTGAAAAGGAAATAATGCTTCGTGTCACTTATCTCTTCGCCGTCTCCCTCTCCTGAAGTGATGATAGACGAGTTCTTCGTTTTCTTAGTCTCCCACTGACTAGCCAGCACAAACTCTGTTAATCGTGCTTTTAGTCCTGGTGAGCGACCCTTCTTTCCCTGTTTGGTGGACACAGTGGGTTCAAACTGTAACATCCACGGAGAACAAATTCATGAAACACTGGCAATGTTATATTTCTCCATGTTCATATTTAATCTTTTGAATATAAATTACTTGTCAACGCAGCTTGGAAGCGTAACTGCAATAAACAGTAATTTTTGGAGCCGATTATAATGACAGCTATGATCAATAGTCATGTGAACACTTCGTGCACATGAGTTTGAATTTATACTTGCTCAAGACATGCCGCTGGGAAAAAATCTACGACACGGGCAATTATTTTGATGTACAAATCAACATCCGACAAGAAAATCAGCGGATCCTACTTTTTGAAGGACACTATCAATTATTATGCTGGGACTATTCGTCTTTCAATTCAAAACTAAAGAATGCACATGCAAAGGGAGTTACCGAGATGCCAATAATACCCAATATATTAATTCAATTCCATAAGTGAATGTTGGGTTTTTGTTTCTGAAACTAGTACTCTCAAATTCAGCTTCATGTCGCCAGTGTTCCGCATGTACAGGGCAAGATGGATGGATGACGTACCTTCTTGGAATGGGCTCTGAAAACCTGCTTGACGTAAGCCTTCACATTTGCTTCTGATGGAATTATGCTCTAGATATGTCTCATTTTGATGACGTACCCATATTAATAAACCTTTTAAATCTCATGATCCTAGTGCCCTTTATTCCTGATTCGATCTGTGATACATGGAACTTATTTGTTAACAAGACTACCATCATTATAGGGCCAATTTAGTTGTGTGCAAGTTTATTGTTTCTGGACATAAAACAAATGAAATAACCCATATCCATTAATGTTACTAAATTTTCATTATTCAACAGTTTCTTTCTTATTATCGCATGGCCAACAAATTTATTCGTTCCAATAAATAAATCATAATTTGTTTTCTCAATTTTACTGAAATTACCTCTACAAGTAAAGGCCGATAGTGCAAATAATAAGTCAAAGCAGCTGTGTTTCCCAACGAAAATCCTGTGTTTCCCAACGAAAATAATTGGATAAAGTAAATTGCGTTTCCTTTGACAATGCTGCACGAAAAATAGTTATGTCATCTGTTTAAATTATTAAATTTCATAGGATAGCTGACTTCTATTTTTGACGAAGATGTAAATTCATACGATCTCCGCCGACGTGGTGTGTATTTTTTAAGAAAATAGTAGACCAAAACACTTCAGCTTCAAATGGACGCTCGACAGTCCTTCTGATCACACGCTTTTTTAAACGTTAATTATGAGTGGTAAAGATTGAATTAGTATTTTATGACCGATTTCACTACCTCCTCACCCAGATAGGCTCGATAATGTATGCCCCTCATTAACAACAATAAGAAACATATTTTAACAATCCTTCGATGAAATCAAAGTTACATTTTCTAGCCGTTCATGGAGCCTGCGGAGAAACAAAGGATTACTCAAAATGAAGAGTCACCATTTGTTTTACCTAAGATCTATGATTGAGTCGGATTGCCACCATTGATGAAATATTGTGCAAGTATTATATACATGAATTTAAACAGTGTTCAGTAAGGTTGGAATTCATGTTTACATAAGTCAATCTATGAACAACCTCAGTTTCTGAGAAAGGGCTTATAAACGACACGCCTTTCCTATGAGTCTGTTTGATCTCTTTCGTTATTTATTAACGGAAAATTGGAGTTTCAAACAACAGGTCAAGAATTGGCCTTAGGATAATTAGTGACCAAACAATTAGCCAAAAAAAAAGATCCTAATCACCAACGTACAATCAACGTACAATGGCCAACGTGAAAAATGGTTTCATGAAGAGCATTCTTACCTTTGAAGCATTTTGGCTAAGGAGGGCTATGTAGCTTCCACGCTACCAGTTGACTATACACCTAATGTTACTGCAGTTTTC
>SDVV010028323.1:0-11976 GCA_016164225.1 Gammarus roeselii | reverse complement strand
CTTCCAGTATTGTTGGAAATCTTGTTATGACTTAAATAATCACGACTGAATGCGATGGCATACTTTTAAATAGTTCTTAGTACAAAGTGTATAAGAACGAATCATAGACTGTGGATCGCTTGACTAATCCTAGTGGTCCCATTGAACCATTGCTTAGCCCAACTCTCTGCTCGTCCGCCCTACTCCTTCCTCAGTAACGTTGATTCGCTATATGGCGCAATATAAGGCTTTACTGCTCTATATCACAAGGCTGGTTCACGTTGCAGCTGAGTCCCTGAAGGGGATATTCGGGTCAATGTGTTGTACTTTTCCCCTGCAAAGAGATATTGTGCCCTATTGTTAAGCTATTTGTAAAAAACTTTGGAAAACGTTACACGATCCCGGCAGGACGATTAAAATGAACTGGTTGTCTCTGTTGTAAAGACATTAGCCTCAAATTTTTCTTAAGGTTTCATTTACTCCGATAATTTTATATGGGAAATAAAGTTAATTAAATTCAGGGCAAATAGTTAGCTTGGAACAACTTTGACGCTACACTGATTCCTAAGTCTGATCATTTCCTTTGTGGATCATAATAGGACAGCTTAAAGTAATGCGAATGTCTCAGATAAGTCCAAGTAGTTACATCACATCCTTAAATTCTATCTTTCCGCGAAACAGACCATCCAATATTGTTATTATTTGTTTCTAAACCAAGACTGAAAATTAGGGGCTCATATTTTATTCCTTAGGGTTTCATCATTAAATCTCAGGTGGGTCCTATTTTGTATACAGTAAATTAAACCGTGCTATTTAATTCGTTCAGGTACAAAACAACGTTAGAAAACGAATTTATAAATTAGCTTTTGTCAATGACGTTATTTTGCAGGTTTGTGCTTTCAGAGTGGAGCCCTGTTCTTGAAATATCTTCCAATGATACTCTTGTTGTTATTGCCTCATTGAGTGAGTCAGTGCTGAATTCATTATTTGTCGCATCAATGAAATATCATATCACTGACAAAAGTGCACCAGACAAATCGCATTGAAATTTTCTTAATCAAAGGAATCGGATATAGTCTATTATCAACTTTCAAACTGGTTCTTTTCTAAGCAGCCCTCTTCAGCATCGAGGTCATTGCAGGAATTCTTGGACCAATGGACGCTGTGCTAATGCTGTCTGGATTTGCTGATCATTGTCATTGGGGAAAAAAAAAATCTAGGTTTGAGTTCCACCCATCGCGGAATTCAGAAACAGCAAATGTAACATCATCTTGCTAAATTCATATAAAAAATTGTGATAATCTTCTGAATACAATGTCACTGCACTCAGTCTACGTAAGAATTCATTTGGTTCTATTGCACATAGCACAAAAACCACATGCTGTTCTGCAGGCCTGCTCAACGTATTGTTCAGAATCGAATACTGTTTTGGTATAGATTTATATGCGTCATTAAAAGTTGCGTGATGATTCGCTGCAATTATTGCACTTCTACCCCGTCCAACGTTGAGGCTTGGAGTGCAGGATAGTAAGTTCAAGATGTGCAGCCCCGCAACAAGATTAAATGGGAAGCTCTGATATCAGCCAAGCTGCCCGCACAAATGTGTCCTCATTTGAGATGGGCTCTTGATACCTTCTATAGCGAGTAAGGACTTCATACGAGGACAATTGTGTGAGTTGCATCTGACAAGCCATTTTTATAGCATGGCGTTATATGCGTTCTCGATCAAAACATCAGCAGGAATTTAGAATGTCAGTATGAGGCCTCATTGATAAAAGTGTCTGGCTGAGATCGAGGCTTGTTTGGAAAATATAAAACTATTGAAAAATCCATCAATCGGCCCACCGCCATTGTAAAGTCGTTTAATACCTTATTAAACGCGCCAGACACACTATATATTTATTTCAATACCTGCCAAGGAGGATGACGGCCGAACCGAATAAACGGTTATATGTCCCCAGAAAATTGATTTTGTTGATGTTTGATATCAAGATCATAGAAACAACTATCAAAACTTGACTTTTTGAATTAACAACGAGAGCATCCCTGTTTATGATTTTGGATATGCATTTTTTGCAGTATATATTTTCTTATGAGAAGTTCAGGATTTCCTAAACCGTTTTTTCTAAAGCATTATTATTGCTCCATGAAATCTATGAACCTACTAGCGAGTTATGAAGCAAAAAATATCAATCCTCCGCGAGCAATAAAGAGTTCCAGCATCAATTGTGTTTGCTATTAAACAATCATTACGTGTAATGTGAGTGTTGTTTTCAACACAAACCTGCACACAATGGGGACAAACAATAATAACATTTCAGACACCAGATATTGATCCCGAATTTATTCAGCTACGTCAGGTAACACCAACCCGTCTCCTGCGGCGAACGGTGATGACGTTGTTGTAAATGCACAATTTCTACAAACATTACAATTCAAAGAGCATGTGACTTCTCTCATACAATTTCTGGAACATTGCTTGGATATCATGGCATTGTTTGAACATAAAAACACAAGCCAGTTTTAAATAAAACGTCTATGTCTTTTTAATGGACATTGCCACAAGGCCATTATATCTAGTTTAAGACTTAGGTTATAGATGCGAGAATAAATTCCGATTGGAAAAAATACATGGAGGATTTTTCATCCCTCTGTCAATTTTCGGTCGCTCAAAGTAGTCTGTACAATATATTATTTTAAAATCCGCGACAAGAACGTTATGAGTCGCTATAATTGTTCGGTTAGATAACGTGCAGTTTGCTTATATTATTATTGAATGCATCAATGTGGTTAAATCTACATTAATTGTCTGTGTCTTGCTCAGGGGTCGAGTGGGTAGTGTGTCCTGCTCTCCTCACAATAGACCCCTATTGGGAGTTGGAGTTCGTAGGTTCGAGCATACCAGACCCCGAGTGAGACACTCTGGCCGGTCTCTTGATTGGTCAAAGGCCAGTCCATAGACGACGTGTTAAGGTTAAAAAACAGGCTATCAGGTGGCAGCTGCGCTGCAACCCGCTAGAACAGCGAAAAAGCTCCAAAGCACAGAAAGTTCGTATCACAAAAGAAATGTAGCCGTATCTAATTCAGGAAAATTGTGTAAATGTAGATGTACCCTGCAGTTTGTTAATTTTCATTTCGGCAAACAGTTTCTTCGAGATTGCTTCTTATTTTGCCATAATTTTAATCCCCGTGTAAACAGCTTCAAATGTTTTGGAAAAACATGATCATTTGAGTGGTAGCAGCATCATTGCTGCAATAAGTAAATGATATCGGGATCTGAACGAGAAAAAAATCAATATTGTGAGTAAATGCTGTTGTACGAATATTATCTTCTATAAGGAGACGAAAATAGTAATGTCCTTCTCAATAAATGGGAAACTTTGATTTTTTTTACCAGGATGAAACCCAAAATTGAATGCTGATAGCCGATTTTATTTGAATTTCCAATTTTTTTTCGAAGTAATGGCATTTGAAAACATGCGAAGAATATTTTTGTTAACAATTGGAGTCTTGGGATGTTTTCACATTGTATAAGTATGTCCATGTTGTAGTCATGTATTAACAGTTGAATCACTGTTTGGTATTATCGCTGTTTGAATGAACTTGACTACATAAAACTTTAATTGCTTGATATGAATGGAAATTAGAGTATTCCCACGTATAGAGACTGATACGATAACATCTTCAATGTTACGGAAAATAAGGACATTCATGAACCAAACAAGTCCACACTTGGCGAGATAAACACAACCACTGAATTCCAGTCACTAAACGATTTTTTTATAAACTTATTTAGGAAAAAAAATTATACATGGTTTTCATTTACATGATTAATAATAAATCCCAGAGATAAATGAACTAGATACTCATTGAAGTGTGAATATACTGATACAAAAATTAGGAACTGTCCTGTGGAAGCGTTTTGAACTTCTTTGCTCCGTTCAAGTTGTCAGCTACACTATTAAATAACAGCTGTGAAATAAAATATGTATACCTTCGAACATACTATGCTAAATAAATGCCATTACCTGACGTTCACATATGTGAAAAATTTATTTGTTGCGCTAATGACCGCTTCACACACCCACGGATGAACAGAACATCCAAATGTATTATAATTTGCATTGGAAATATGACGATCATCCCTGCATTCTGTGGCGTACGCTTATGACCGCTTCACACACCCACGGATGAACAGAGCATCCAAATGTAATATAATTTGCATCGGAAATATGACCATCATCCCTGCATTCTGTGGCGTACGCTAATGACCGCTTCACACACCCACGGATGAACAGAGCATCCAAATGTATTATAATTTGCATCGGAAATATGACCATCCTCTCTGCATTCCGTGGCGTAATGGAATGCAGTGTCTGGTAGAGGTCAGGTGGTGTTGGTGCTTCCAAAACGAGCAAAAAAAATCTGAGGATTTGCAGCACAACAACATTTCCTTGAGCATAGCCGTCCTCCAAGAAATTTGATTATCCAGACACTCTATATGTTGTTCTGATATCTTCCAAGAAGAGGTTAAAAAAACGGAGTAGTCATGTCAATGTTGTTTCTTCATTTGGCTATCAGGGGCATGATCATGTTGATTATAATAAGATAAGATACGATTACCAGCAAAATTAATTGTAATATGTCAGGATCCCACTTAATCCTTCGCGTCGCTGTACCATAACCAGCGTTCTAGAAGTCAACATGTTGCCCTTCATTTTCACAGCGTTCCAATGCTAGTCTGCATCAGTATTCTGCCTCGGGTATTCCTATAAGTGCGGTTCGTGTCCGTGATCGGTCACGAGTCGCTCTTTTCCTTCTCAGCTGAATTGAAACGTGAGATGAACGGCTCATTCAGAGGCAGCCGTGCATGCCATGATACTTCTAGCCGATTGTTAGACGAAAACAAATGTCCGAAACTTTGAAAAATAATAATGAACAATACGAAGAAAGGGTTTTGAAAATCGATACAACAAAGAAGCAACGTTACTGCTACCATCAGGATCTACCAAAACGAAACATTTTTTCGCTATCATCGTACATAAATGGATCGATGAGTCACGGCAGTGTTCCGTAGTATCCACACGCCGGACGGCAAAATCATCAGTCCCCAACTCATAAAACAACAATCGTCCCATGTTGAATACATTTAGAGTATCAAAATTTTAATACAGCATACAACCAGTACGACACTTCCTCTCTGTCGCCTTCTGTTATTTCTTAAACGACAGCACCCAGCTTGTTATCCTGTATAACAGTGCTTTCTTTCGCTTACCCGATAAACCATTCCAATGTGATACTTATCTTGATGGTCTTGCGTACAGAATGGCTGCTACGCTTTTGTTCCGACAGAACTCAGCTAAATGCAAGTCATCGACCATAAAGAATCTCAAGTTCCGAAGGCAGTCGCCGGCGATACCAACGCTGGTTTTTACTATATTATAATTTTTTTATCAGATTAATTCCTGGTTCAAAATGTGAATGCATGGGAAGGCAGTTTGGAAATGACCTGCCCCAAACGAGATCAAATGTGAGTACAGTCACCACCTACTGTGAATTGATATTAGATTGAAAACTTAACTCATACGAATAGCTGCCACTATTGAGACGCAATTTTCCCCCGCGGTGGAGCTTAGATCAGAAGTGAATTGAACTTAATCTTCGGCCCAATAAGATGTTTATGAGCTGTGAAAAAGTTCAATAAACAAAATCGTTCAATGTATTCCAAGACGGATTACGATTTTAGTTTATCATTTACTAATGAAGTGTAAATTACTTGTAACAAACATTCATTACAAATTTTCAAAGAATTTGATCATACGAATCAAGTGCGTCATCAGCCATTAATTGAAGTTTAAAGGGCATCAATGCAGGTGCGGAGAGGCCTTCAATTTGTAGATCTAAGAAGTGATACTCTGCTTACGTCGCGTGAGCCTTGATTTGATCCTCAAGCTGATAGTAACTGGTTCGTGTGGATGTTTAATTGACTGAGGATATGGTGCCTTCATTATCTGCAGTTTTTTTGTAGATTTTCTATAAGAAACGAAACAATTCCAAAGCCCTCTGAACATTGTAGAATTGTTCGTAAACACAAGCGAAAGTCTTGTATTTATGTCCTTGCACAGATGCCACGGTATCAGCTAACCAACCTCAATAGAGTCGCTGATTGTCTCTCGGGGTAAACGTTTATCAAAATGAACGGCTCTTGACCAACTTTTGTGGTCAATTATTTGTCTTGCTGAAATGAGAAGTTGATAAGTTACAATCACTTCCAACAACAATGTGTTAGTCATTAGAAGCAACCGAGCGATGTCAATTAGTATTCTTGGAGAGAAGACCAATAGCAAAAAATCACAAATATTTTATGAAATTTTTCAGTTCATTATATTTTCCAGCAAAATAGTATGCATATGTATTAGCCAATGAAAACTGTCTATTGTAATCTACGGTCAATGTGAGCATTATTTAATTTACATTTCCGCTACATGATCGTAACTTCTGAAAGCCTAAGCCATCTAAATAGTGTTACACGGGATTACTGTTATAGACCGGCTGAGAAACAGAGACGCCTAACTGCTATATCGCTTGCGTATCAATTATACATATCGGCTGATGGGGTTGAGCAACACTTCAATGTATCAGGTTAATGGCGACGGCAACTGCTCCTAGTGATATATTTCACCCAAAAAATTACACAGTATAATTTAATCAAGTCACATTGGTCCTAAACACATTGTATAACACTTTTCCTGTTATGAGCCGAACATAGTTTGTCTTCTTGTGTACTCTCACGGTTGGACTACAAAGAAATTAGTCCGGTGGGAACGTTACGGTTAAGATTGATTGAGTCAACATTAGTAATTTCACGTGCATTTTACGTAGAAGGATGTGTCCTATGATGAGGTACACAATTGCACACTTAGTTTAGGAGGTACATGCGTAATCAATCTTCAAAACAAAAAATATACAAGTGATATTGATGAGGGAAAAAGGAAAAAAAGGTTCGTTACAAGAGATCAAATTGCACAATTTGCATTACAAAATATGTTTGAATAATAATCGAATCAACTCTCTGTCTGGATGGGAATTAGATGGAGCAAAAAAAGTTGTTTACGTGAGCAAATCCTTATTAAAGGCAATAATGGTTCAATGGTGTGCAACCGTAGATGCAATAATAAGATTGCGATGAAAGAAATTATAAGTTAACCATATGAGGGCTGTGCACTCTACCAGGACACAAATCGCGCCCTCGTGTACTTGTCCTTCCCTGCTTTCCAGTCTTTATCTTAACCCTGGCAAATACTACAAAAAGTATGTGTTTAGTATTCAGAGTATCCGTCAAAAAGATATTTGTTTGACCCTCTGTAAACCAGAGCTAATATACGTATTATACCGTACACCGTTCGTAGTCATTATTGATGTTCCTAACGTGTCCAGTTCGGTTTTCTAATCGGTATTGTTTGGAGTGAGAGGAATGTTTATGGGTATTTTTTTCTCCTTTCACAGATACCCCGTTTTTAATGAAACATTCGACAATTGAATGTTTCATGAGGGCAGTAAATCCGTTTGTTGTAAGTTGAAGAACATACAATACACTTACAATGTTAATGCTAGTTATGTTCAGGACATTTTAACACCCACATTTTTATCATATACATCATGTTTGGTAAGCATTGAACCATTTAACTCGAAAAGTCAAACAGGGTGTCTGGGAAATTGTGATTATCCAAAGGGTCCTTCAAAACAAAAAGGTAAAACATATTCTCCCGCACTTTTTGATATTATGAAGACATATAAGAGGTTATTACGTTTTATAGGAACGAATCTACTCATGATACGCAGTTCATTCTTAAATTACCCACCATCACTTAAAAATGATTTTTTTTATGGACAGGCAGCAGAGCAATAACCGTTAAAGAAGATATACTAATTCCCAGACGGGAATATACTAATTCCCAGACGGGAACAGAAGAGTAGAAGCTGGAAGAAAGTGAGTGATGGCGAGGGGAATTATTGTTACCAGCAGACAGCGAAGAGTTACCTGCACTCATAAGGCAAATGAACTCATGTCTTAAATTAAACCGTCAAACAACAATAGAGGATAACTGTTTTAGGGATTTACACGCATTGCCGTTGCAATGCACATCAGCTTGGTTGTCATTTTGAGGCTGAACTGAAACTCTTTAAAACAATCGCTGGACGAAACAATAAAGTCCCGCATTTGTCGTCATTTGCTCACAATGTTTGTATTATACGATAAAAAAATGGTGTTAGGAGACTCGACACAAAATGTGGGGCCTAACTTTTTCTGAATATGATGGTTATAATATAAATAAGAGTGTTCAAAGTTAATATATGATGCTAGCTGTAACATTTATGATGGGTTTTTAATTCATAGATTTTCCACAACCGGATGTATTACCCACAAAAAATCTATCAAAAATACAATTCAGAAGTGATTCGAATCCATCGAAAAAAACTGTTTTCTAATTACACGCAATGCCACTTAGTGAAATCAACTTATATTAAGAATAGAAGAACTTCAAATGAAAAATTAATCCCTATTCATTCAGCATAATATGATTTTTTTAATTATTGATTATCCAAGTCCTGATGTCAACGACTCAGGAATTCACTGCTACTATCTTTGCATCCTTTAAATTAATTTGCGAAGTATTTTCTCCCAACCTTTCTGGATAAATCGGAACACACAATGGAAGCATTTCTTCATTTTGCCCCACACCGGAGGTGCTCCAACCGTTTATTGCAGCCCCACGAAATTATCAAATCTGAAGTGTCCCTAGCGGCTGCCGAGGGCGAATGAACGGCAACGCCATTTAAGTCTGATATCTTTCGAGCTATTTGATTGAGCTCTGATCGACAGCAGTAGAGCGTGGCTCGTGATGTTATAGCAGGTATCGAGAAATGTCAGAATGACTAGAAAACATTCGTTGACAGCGGTTGTTAGATGTTGTGTACCTTGTTTGAATATGCGAGGGACGAAAATGGAGATGAGTACCTAACCCTGCTGGAGGTGAGAATTTCGTCTCGAGCAAATGTCCAAACAGGGCATCTTGCTCTTTACAGGCTAAATTGAGGAAAAAGTAATGGGAGTTTTAGCGTGTCAACAGGTCTTTTGGGTATGAAACCCGCCATTGTAATAAATCGTACGTTTATGAAACTCTCCGGTGCAACAATCATGTGTTCATCAGCTCTTAAACGTCGAACAAACTTGCAAAATTCCGTACTTGTCGGACCCAATGGGAATATTTTTGCAATGCAAGTACATGGGGACTTGACACCGGTCCGCTGAAATGGATAATTGCCTCACTGTCAACAAACTACAGTATTAGTGTGTAGCATTTTGATATCATTCATTGTATTGTCAAACAGAAGCCATACCATATCATATTTTACGTTGCTCGCGGTATCATACGCAATGGTTTTGAGTTCATCAATTCTACATGAAGAGTAACTTTCCCGGAATCGCAAGTTATCCATAAGTAGCAAAACTTGGTGAAAAGTAAAGAAATGTTACCCACGATCATCCATCAAGCGACACAGTATAGTTTACTCTTAGGAAGTTTTGTATCAACCATATTAGGCAACGAGAAACTTGTAGATATTTGGAAGAAAAACCTGACGTTCAGAGCACCTTCCCATCAGGATGTTGTATGAAGATGAGTCAGGTTGTGTTCGCAGGAGCGTTGATAAGGACAACGTGAGCTTGTGGCGCGGAGATTGGATGACTTCCTCCTCTGAAAAAGCCTAACTTAGCCACCTCTGTATGCCTGTTTCTTCAATCAACACAGTCTGGAATTGATGGTGTAGCTGTCAACGCACTTGACGCGTCCGTGAACCCGCCTCGAGAACATGAACCATACATTGAATGACAGTCCACAGAAAGGACATCGTCGAAACAACAGTTACTGTATTAACATATGTATATGAACTCACTGGGTCATCAGTACGGTAATACACATAACGCACTAATATATAACCGCACCATTCTGCTAGTTAGCCTTTCAGTTGCTGTAACGAGGTTTGCCCAAACACCTGAAGGGTCGCATGGTTTTCTTTCCCCCAAGTTGAATGACGGTTAACAGAATCAACGGGCTCTAGACCCGGCGCACGAAATTCTCATTGCCGCTATAACGAAGTGGCGTTATATCGTATTATACTGAAATGTCAAACAGGATCTTTTTCCTCAGAGCTTTTGAGGCCACCTGTGACCAAATTTGTTCACATTTCAATCAAAATGTGGTTTAAATTTGAAACTAAACCCAAAATGAGTTTGCCTGAAACCGGAGCTAACAACATTATTACGACATCATGCGGGGGCGCGAGAGCCGGGACCAATGATTGCTCGCAACATTATTACGACATCATGCGGGGCGCGAGAGCCGGGACCAATGATTGCTCGCAACATTATTACGACATCATGCAGAGGCGAGAGAGCCGGGACCAATGATTGCTCGCAACATTATTACGACATCATGAGGAGGCGAGAGAGCCGGGACCAATGATTGCTCGCAACAATATTACGACATCGTGCGAAGGCGCGAGAGCCGGGACCAATGATTGCTCGCAACATTATTACGACATCGTGCGGGGGGCGAGAGCCGGGACCAAAGATTGCTCGCACAGATTCTGAACCTGCGACGTCAGCACTATTATATCCTACGATGGGTCATAACATCAACATGCTCACCTTATCTTTGCTCCCATCCAAAATCATTTGAACATTATTAACCAAAATAGTTGCAAATAGAATTCACTTTAAGAAATAGGCATCGTCATTTTAGGTTAGGAATGTTTTCGTATCGTAATGATAAACACACAGACCTAGTTAAATGTAACATTACAGTCCAAGTTATTTAAATTGTATGTCGATAGCTGTCCCCTCAACGTTGAATTTTGTTTACTTAGGGCAGCAAAAAGTCAGGGCAACAGGACAGTGTTTTTTTTCCGTTTCTAGAAAGTCCTGCCCAGGCAGCTGCTGCCCCAGAAACGTTCATATCCCGATTAATTAAATGACATTTCTTTCTTTAAGACCAAATATGCATGAGATTATGTTTCGGGAGCTGTTGGAATTTCTCATGAAAATTTGACGAAGGGAACTTATGCCCCGACCAAGATTATAATGGTTTAGACTTCTGAAGAATTCGTTTATATTTTGAAAATTGTCATTACATAACAGCACAACGTCAATATTTAACACTGCAGCTTCCAATTTACAATAAAACTGGGACCGTTGATTCTACAACAAAAAAATTATTTGTTGGTTAAATAGGTTTCCAGAAATATGTAAATCAAGAACATCCAGGCGAGTATTATTCCATCAGTGTGGTTCTGATTGGATACATCATCAACAATGATTAAGCACAAATATTATCTTTGCAAGCTGTTTTGTAAGTTTGTGATTTCGCGTTTGTGATTTTAACAGCTTATTTTCAACTATTATTATGATTTGCGACGCAGTGAGAAAAGGCATCATGAGTGCTTGTGATAACATGTGTTAACAGAACAAAAGTATTAAAAGTTGGGACAATTTTTTTGTCGGACGGGCATTGATTGTTCGAATACTCATCCAAAACCAGCAGGTCTGTATTCATCTATGATCAAAAAAAGGATTGTAATAAAATAAATCTTCATTCGGCCGTATCGCAATTCTATTCGTGGAAACCATCTCGAGTTTACTTTTTCTAGTTTTTATGAAACAAAGATCTGCCAAGTAAGTGCACCCGTAATGAAAACGTGAAAATTCGAAAGCAATATTTGCCTCAAAAGATTTGCTCACAATATGTAATGTAAGTTTGATCATTTCTGAGAAATCAAATCAGATTAATAGCTGAAAATTCAAGTAGGGTGTGGAGACATGCGGACATCAGGAAATTTGGTATGTATAGGACCAGTGATGGTTGCCTCGCCTTCAAACAGCTCTACGATCAATCGTTCACTTAGTACATCCTTCTCATTCATTCATCTACTTGAACG
>SDVV010028322.1:0-11976 GCA_016164225.1 Gammarus roeselii | reverse complement strand
GTATATATATAATTATGATACGTGCAACCAGAATGCATAATTTTTTTTTTATAGATAATCCAGAGTAACAAGTCAAATACTGTCCAACTACACATTTTTCGTTGTTCAAAACTATATATTCTTTATAGAGTAGTCGTAGTTAGCGAGCAGAGAAGTCGTAGTTGGCGAGCAGAGTAGTCGTAGTTAGCGAGCAGAGAAGTCGTAGTTGGCGAGCAGAGTAGTCGTAGTTAGCGAGCAGAGAAGTCGTAGTTGGCGAGCAGAGTAGTCGTAGTTAGCGAGCAGAGTAGTCGTAGTTGGCGAGCAGCAACATCCCAAAAGTGACGGGGTCATAAGCAAATACTGGCTACAATGATCTCTTATTCATGTCAATGTCGGTGAAAACTTACTGGGGACTGTACCTGATGGCTACTTGTTGTATTTAATAATGAACGTGTATTACGATTTAAACTTAGATTTTTTTACCTTCAATTATTGATTAACAAATCCAATCATTAAATAATTTAAAATCCATCGCGAAGATAAGCAATATACAGTACGTGCCGTAGCGGGCAAAAATTCGTTCATGGTTAGCCTGTAACCGGAGAAACAAATACGGCTTTTTCTTTTGGTACTATGTGTGGACAAAGCCTCTTAATGGGTAATAATAATCAGATTTCCGATGTTTCAAATATATAGCGGCAAATGGACATATAAGATTTCACTTGGTTTTAAATCATAAACGAATTTTCGCTCGCTACTATACGTCTCTCAGTCTCAACGGGGCGACAAATTGTTTCACACGGTACTGTTTATTTTACCAGAATGACGAGTGGCATGTTTCACACGCAACGGGGTTCATGCCCTGATTCCAAAAAAGCGTACGTATGTCCGAGTGTCTGTTCGTCGAGTCGCTCAGACAGTATCGGGGCCTTCACGGCAGTGGAGTTTTCATGGCCTGCAATGCATCATTCGGAACCCCTCGTGGAGGGCCACAGTAATATAAAGAGTGTTTTCAAAATTCTGAATGTGATTTTTCATGAGATTCATTCAGTTTAACGCTATCTTATCATACAACTCACCATTGGGATGGTATTGTAGAGTACTCACCATTGGAACTCACCATTGGAACGGTATTGTAGGGTACCACTGACTCTCAACGGTCTTCTATTTTTCGAAATACAATCATTCAAGGCTATTCACACATATAAAAATCTTGAATAAATTAAAAATCAGAATTCACTCTAAGAAATACATCGGTTCAATTCCATGTGGAGCACAACAACATTAGGAAGAGTTTTCATGTGATGATTTTTTTTTTTTTTTTTTTCCGTTGGGACTTATGCGATTTGTCTCTCCTCCTACAATTATAAGGCTAATATCCCATGAAATGAATTGTTTAAATCCTTTTGTAGATCGTAATTGTATAATCAACAATTATATTCGAACAAATCATGCCATGCTATGTATAATTTAAAAACGTACATTATCATTTTCTTATTGCTACTTTTTGAGAATGTTTCCAAAAAATCACTCATATTTTATATAGTAGGTCCTGCAATTTTGAGAAGATCCTTCCATTCAAAATATCACTAGAAAGATATGAATTTATTTTTCAAATAAGAAAGCTTTTGCTAAATTCAAACAAATCTTATCTATCGTAATTAAATGTTGTCCACAAATCATGTTCATTTTCACAAATGGTACTTTAAAGCCAATAAGAATAACATTTCCTCACTGATGGGGCAAGCTTACATATCCTTACTGATGGGCATGCTTACATATCCTTACTGATGGACAAGCTTACATATCCTTACTGATGGGACAAGCTTACATATCCTTACTGATGGACATGCTTACATATCCTTACTGATGGACAAGCTTACATATCCTTACTGATGGGACAAGCTTACATATCCTTACTGATGGGACAAGCTTAGATATCCTTACTGATGGACAAGCTTACATATCCTTACTGATGGACAAGCTTATATATCCTTACTGATGGACAAGCTTATATATCCTTACTGATGGACAAGCTTACATATCCTTACTGATGGACAAGCTTACATATCCTTACTGATGGGACAAGCTTACATATCCTTACTGATGGACATGCTTACATATCCTTACTGATGGACAAGCTTACATATCCTTACTGATGGGACAAGCTTACATATCCTTACTGATGGGACAAGCTTAGATATCCTTACTGATGGACAAGCTTACATATCCTTACTGATGGACAAGCTTATATATCCTTACTGATGGACAAGCTTGCATATCCTTACTGATGGACAAGCTTACATATCCTTACTGATGGACAAGCTTACATATCCTTACTGATGGACAAGCTTGCGTATCCTTACTGATGGACAAGCTTACATATCCTTACTGATGGACAAACTTACATATCCTTACTGATGGACAAGCTTACATATCCTTACTGATGGGACAAGCTTACGTATCCTTACTGATGGGACAAGCTCCTTTCTGATGGGACAAGCTCCTTACTAAGAGGGCAAGCTTACATATTCTTACTAATGGGACAAGCTCCTTACTGATGGGACAAACTTCTTACTGAGGGGACAAGCTGTGAGAGCTCTGACACTAAATAGCCTTCCTAATTTACCAGTGACCGTGATAACTCTTCCGTAAAACCCTAATTTTTCATATAGGTAACTCAATACTAGAACAAATACATGGCATATGTTCTAAAAAAATGTTTTGTTTAACCAAACAAAAGAAAATGTTCTATTTAACCGAACCAAAAAATGTTCTTTTTATCTGAACAAAAGAAAATGTTATGTTTAACCGAACCGAAGAAAATTTTATGTTTAACCGAACGGAAGTAAATTTTCTGTTCAACCAAAACAAAGAAAATGTTCTGTTCAACCGAATCAAAGAAAATGTTCTGTTTAACCGAACGAATGAAAAAATTCTGTTTAAACCGAACGAAAGAAAAGGTTATGTTTAATCAAACGAAATAAAATGTTCTGTTTAACCGAACAAATGAAAGTGTTCTGTTCAACCGAGTGAAAGAAAATGTTCTGTTCAACCGAACCAAAGAAAATGTTCTGTTCAACCGAACCAAAAAATGTTCTGTTTAACTGAATAAAAGAAAATGTTATGTTTAACCGAACCAAAGAAAATGTTCTGTTTAACCGAACGAAATAAAAATTTATGTTCAACCGAACCTAAGAAAATGTTATGTTTAACCGAACGAATGAAAAAGTTCTGTTTAAACCGAATGAAAGAAAAGGTTATGTTTAATCAAACGAAATAAAATGTTCTGTTTAACCGAACAAAATAAAGTGTTCTGTTCAACCGAACGAAAGAAAATGTTCTGTTTAACCGAACCAAAGAAAATGTTCTGTTCAACCGAACCAAAGAAAATGTTCTGTTCAACCGAACGAAAGAAGAATTTCTGTTCAACCGAACCAAAGAAAATGTTCTGTTTAACCGAACAAAAGAAAATGTTCTGTTTAACCGAACCAAAGAAAATGTTCTGTTTAATCGAACAAAAAAAATGTTCTGTTTAATCGAACCAAAGAAAATGTTCTGTTCAACCGAACGTAATAAAAGGTTCCGTTTAACCGAACAACAGAAAATGTTCTGTTTAACCGAACGAAGGAAAATGTTCCGTTTAACCTAACAGAAGAAAATGTTCTGTTTAACCGAACGAAATAAAATGTTTGTTCAACTGAACGAAAAGGTGTACAAAGATAAATTAAAAATCAGATTATACTCTGCCATTAGTTAATTCAAGTCAATTTCGTGGTTAGTCTATCAGCCAAGTCAACGCTCGTGTCAAATGCACGTAGTCCTCTTGAGTAATGCCTTGGTCAGGTACAATTTACTTAGTAACGGGTTAAGAGTCCCAGGTTCAGTTATAACCCACGCTGAGTAAAAATCAGTACCTAACCTGGTACTGCGGCATGACGTGTGAAATTTCGAACGTAAGTGAAAAGTTTTTCACTGATGAAACTCATCTGTTATGGGAACAGTCCTATGATAAAAGCACTTTAATGGGAACAGTCCTACGATATGAGCACTGTTATGGGAACAGTCCTATGATAAAAGCACTTTTATGGGAACAGTCCTACGATATGAGCACTGTTATGGGAACAGTCCTATGATATGAGCACTGTTTTGGGAACAGTCCCATGATGAGCATCAAAACAATGCACTTCTCATGCAATGATCGATTTGCTTGCATGTTCCAGCGGCGAAATTGTTGAACATCAAATATAGCAGCGGCTACGGTTGCGGGTTTATTTACAGATGTTGCTTTAAGTGCAGGAGGCACTAAGTATGAGATGCGGTGCTGTAGACAACACATTCAATACTCTAGGATATTCAATTCTTTGGCCTGTTCTGAATGGTCAGAGTGTGATCTTTGTGCGGTGACGCTGAGCGGTGACTTTTGTGCGGTGACGCTGAGCGGTGACGCTGAGCGGTAACGCGCCGTGTCACCGCGCATTCACCTTCAACGACTCAATGCAACGGCAACGCATGCGAGTGTTAGAGAGTGTTGTTGTTACCTGATAGTGGGTCAATTGAGAGCGTGTTAGACTTGAGTACGGATGTAGTTTAATGCGACTGCCAGGTAGCTCGAACTACGGTGGCCGCTCAAAGCAAGCGAAGAAATACTTCGTACCTGGCATTAATAGGCACGTACAAAACAAAGCGGTGAGCTCAATAGAATACACTATTACTGTTCTCTCCGTGTGTATCCAATCAAGTCTGTCACTAAACAGATTCCTGAATCCCAGTTCACAATGTTTGATTCCAGTCCTTAAATTAGACAGTGATCTGATCCTGCATCTCTGGGAGCTTACAAACGGACTCCGGTGTCAAAATGAGCAGGAACTTTATTACAGTGCCTAACCATGTAGGAAACTGATCCCAGTAATAACTTGGACAGGGAACTGATCATTGCACAAAATTAAACAGGAAACTCATCACAATACCAATATAAGCAAGGAAATCAACACCAAATTAAATAACACTATTCGCAGTACCAATTTAAGCCGGAAATTGAACACCAAATTAAGCAGGCAAATAATCACACCAAAATTAAACAGGAAACTAATCGCAGCACCAATTTAAGCAGGAAACGCAACACCAAATTAAACAGAAAACTGATCGCAGGATCAAATTAAACTGGTGATGATTCCAGTTTCAAATTCAACAAAAAACTGATCCCGGTATCAAATTAAACAGGAAATCGATCTCGTATTATATTACATAGTAAGCTATGATTCCAGCACGCGAAAGATCATCCTGGCGACCCTATTCCAATATTCAACTAGCCAGCAAACTGTTCCCAAGCTGACCTTTCATTCCCACTGCCACCTCCGGCCATATCAGCTCGACCCTCCCGATTCCTTACACTCGTGCCAGGAATACTGTATCGGGGCAGGAGTGCAGGCCATCTGAACAGCTCTGCTGCGCCCCCCATTTCGTGTCGAAATAGTGCAAATGTTGTTAGAAATGGGCTGGAAACGTTTGGAATTGTGCGAGGCTTTGAATGAAATGACTGACTCGAATTAATTCAGTCATTTCCTTCAATGACAAGGTTAATGTTTTATGGTATGATTTACAATTATTTCAAAGATGTGGAGGAAATATTTGTTTCCGTTGGTTTTCTTCATTCTAGTTTTTTTCCGTAGGTGTTCATTCACCACTTTATAAACCGGGTTACGAGTAAACAATATATTGTACAATATATTTTAGTCGAACACATGAAGCGTATCAAACTGTGAGAAATTGAATTGACTGAATGCATTGTGTGACAGGATCATAAAGAATTATTTGTTTAGTAGACACAAAATATTAGGGTAAGGAAAACAAACGAGCTCATGTCGAGTGTTTCCTTGACAATTCTTGTATCCTAAACTACTACCATCTACCCATTAAAATGTAACATGGGTACATTTCACGTGACTGTTTAATCAGTCCTAAATAGGCTCTTAAATCTCAGATGATTTCTGTACCTCGAAAATATATTTATTGTATACCCTGCTTAAAGATGGTCACTGATGCTTGGATTCAACCTGCATTTGAATTTCTGCCAATTGAGAACTGAATTTAAGCTGTAAACAATGAACAAATGTCGCTATTAATGGGTACGCGTGGAAGAACAATTTTTAATAACATTTTTCTTATGGAGTTATTACGAGTTTATCAAAGCAAAACGCGACGTGCTTCATATTCATTCTGGAGGGAAGGAAATCTGCTCATGCGGCACCGAATGCTTGCCACCTACGCGTAGAAATAACTAAAACTGTGATGAACACTTACTATTGAAAAATAGCAACAAGATCAGGTAAATATGAAGAACATACACTACCACCTAAACAACCCCCCCCCTTCTCCTCACATATCCAAGCAACCAAACCCAGATACAGCAGAACAGTGAAGGACAATAGTAAAGCAACCAAACCCAGATACAGCAGGAACAGTGAAGGACAATAGTAAAGCAACCAAACCCAGATACAGCAGGAATAGTGATGGACAATAGTAAAGCAACCAAACCCAGATACAGCAGGAACAGTGAAGGACAATAGTAAAGTATAACTATAGACAGGCAGGGACGGTCGAAACCCCAACAACTGCGGAAGTATAAAAGTATAAGACCTGTCCCGTAACACTGGAGTCGAAGGAAGTTGCAGGACAAAAACTGTTCCAAAGTATGAAGGGCTCGTCACAAGTTAGTGACGCCTTCGATTAAAAGACGAGGAAGAAATGTGCTAGAAGAAAAAAACTCCGAGTTTCAGTCGAAAATATTGAAGTTGGTCCTCAACTGTTGGAGGTAAACAAAGTGTCTTGGGTGAGATACAGCCTTGTTTTGTAGGGCTATTCGTTGCCTTCTTCAAGGCTGTGGTCCCCTTCAACAATTGGTGGATTAGATTGTACTCGTTCCTGATTTATTATCAAGATTACACGCGGGAAAAGGCCACTTGACGACTGGAGCGACCCACTTATGGAAACGCCTGGGATTTGTTTAAATCGAATGCGTATTTACTTTTTTTCTGGTGGACTACACCAAAGTTTTTTGCACCGGCTAACAACAAGCTGATTACACCGCACTGTCTGTCGGTCTGTGCGCAAGCCGAGTTGATCATACCACGGTATAACCAGTCACTGGTGTACTCAAACTGAAGGGCAATCAACCTTTAGGTATATCTTGACACTCAGGTGTGCCTATGTAGTCAACTCTAAAAATGTGATTAGTCATCCGTGGACAAATTTTCGACGGGCTTGTGTGATGTGTAAACAAGAAAATAATGGTGATCTTTTTGTGCTTCTATCCATCCTTTCCGTCCAATATTGGGAAAACTTTCAATCGTTTGTCATTAATATGATTGATTCATTCAATTTTTTTTATCTTGCGCATTTAAAGATCTTCAACCTGATTTAATATCTAATACATATCACTAACAACAAGCACAACGTGAAACCGCTATACCTATATTACATTTTGAATACCATATTTTGCGGAGTATTTGATGGATTTTTTTATAGGTTTCGAACTTGGGAAGACAGTCGTGTTCCCCATTAGAAAGATGGACGTGTTCCCTATTAGGAATATGGTCGTGTTCCCTATTAGAAAAATAATCTTTTAACTTGTTAGAAAGATGGTCGTGTTCCCTATTAGGAACATAGTCGTGTTCCCTATTAGGAACATAGTCGTGCTCCCTATTAGGAACATAGTCGTGTTCCCTATTAGGAAGGTGGGGGTGTTCCCTATTAAGAAGATAATCGTGTTCCCTATTAGTAATGTAATCGTTTTTCTTGTTAGAAAGATGGTCGTGTTCTCTATTAGGAAGATAGTCGTGTTTCCTATTAGGAAGATAGTTGTGTTCCCTATTAGGAAGATGGTCGTGTTCCCTATTAGGAAGATAGTCGTGTTCCCTATTAGGAAGATAGTCGTGTTCCCTATTAGGAAGATAGTCGTGTCTCCTATTAGGGAGATGGTCGTATTCCCTATTTGAAATACAGTCGTGTTCCCTATTGGGGAGATGGTCGTGTTCCCTATTTCAAATTGCCCGTCAGCCCGTGATATTCACTCACCTCAGGCCAACAAAATTAATCCCTACTAAAATAGGCTTCACCTGAGCATAATTCTAAAACATTACTTGCCAAACAAGCTCTGCATCATATAAGATGAAGACTCAATCTATCTGTCAAAGACTAATCCCGCATTAAAGACTTACCTTGTGGTGGTGCTGTGACCACGGTGTCATTGATACCTATTCAAGAACACACACAATCGACTGTTGTTGATGTAACTTCAGCAGGAACAGACAAGCCGTCTATGTGAGTCGGGGCTAATATGCTGCCATTGTGTACAAATGAGTTCACATGAATGAAAAACATGAGAGGGGTTATGCGTGTATGTTATGATGGACACGGAACTGGGCGCTCGCTAACTTATAATAAACAGTGGCCCGTCCTATATAGCAGGAAATACAAGGACCGTGTCCGCTAACTTTTGAACACGTTCATTTATCACGCAAGCTTTAAAACGTGCTGCTTTTGTAACTTTGTCAATGCTAGCTGAACGAAATTCTGTGAATCATCAGCAATGAATGTTCCAGTGTGATGGTATAAACGGTTGTCTTGGTTCACACAAAATATCCAACTAAGACTTTTTTGTTCACGTTCTCGAACGGTAACTCGCCATTACATGCAACACGTACAAAGGCGTACTGAGTAGCAAGATAATGACGCGCAACACGTACAAAGGCGTACTGAGTAGCAAGATAATGACGCGCAACACGTACAAAGGCGTACTGAGTAGCAAGATAATGACGCGCAACACGTACAAAGGCGTACTGAGTAGCAAGATAAAGACGCACAACACGTACAAAGGCGTACTGAGTAGCAAGATAATGACGCACAACACGTACAAAGGCGTACTGAGTAGCAAGATAATGACGCGCAACACGTACAAAGGCGTACTGAGTAACAAGATGTAGACACACAACACCTACAAAGGCGTACTGAGTAGCAAGATAATGTTACACAACCTCCGATATGGCAACTTCTAGCATGGCTACGCCAAACCCAGAAGATGAGTCATTCCCTGCTGTTATTGTTAGTTACTCAGCACCACACTATTTATTCTAGTTCTTTGATGGTTAGGTAAAATCGACAGGTTACAGAAGGATTAAGTTGCCCCACATGCTCTGAATATATTAAATAGGGCCTTTAATTTTGTACTTCTACATTGGCTTAACTGGATAATGAAATTATAATATGTAATCTGTACAATCTTGCTATAACAAACTGTTTCAAGTTGTAATATTAGGGCCTGAGAACTGAAACATCTGACGGACTAATTTGAAAACCCACCATCTTAGGCAAGAAGGAAGTTGTGCTAAGTAGATACTATATTAAACTGCAAATGTTGATTTGTTCAGTTCTATTCTTATAGAAGCTTCTCGTTTGCCTGTTCTTCTTCACTATCCCTGTTTTATGATGAACTCATAGGAAGTGAAACTCATGTCTCTATGCACTAACATGTCATAACATGTCAGGTGCTATAACAAACTAAACTGGCTAAAGGGCTGAGCTGGTGTGTTTTTTTTTAACAAGAAATGAGCTGGTTAACAAAAAAATTACAGTGAATTTGTAGGATCAAGGTTACCCAGCGACCTGGGTTACGTTGAGAAGCTGAGTAGCCTCTAGAAGGAGAGCGCCGATGCAGAGGTCAGACACCCAAACAAATTCAATTTGTTGGAATTAAATGAACGAACGAAGTCTCGGTCAGGATTGGTTTACTGCTCTTGCTCACATTCCTTAATGCGGCATCTTGTATGCGAATCTAAATAAAAGAATATATATCTGATGATTTAGGATTGATACCGCGAACGATTGTCAGAAAATGATTGGTTTTGATTGAATGTAAGGAAAAACTGTATATTCCATACATGTGGAAAGGTTGATGTTGTCAGAACAATCGACGTTTTCAAATACCTTAGCCAATCGGTATAGTAATTAACATACACAAGTCTCTCTCATTGGCTGCTACTGATGGGGCTCGCCATCTAAGCAGCTCTAGTTGGCTTTCTCCATTTTTTCCTCAGAG
The DNA here is from genome assembly GCA_016164225.1 of Gammarus roeselii. NCBI lineage: Eukaryota > Metazoa > Arthropoda > Malacostraca > Amphipoda > Gammaridae > Gammarus > Gammarus roeselii. The sequence continues at coordinate 1,901 of SDVV010028322.1, read as the reverse complement.
GGTTTGCTTTTCCTTGATCGCCTTTTCCCTTAGACCCACCTCCAGTATCTGGGAAGTGTGAGAGAAGGCGTCTCATGTTTGCTAGCGCTGTCTAAATGAAGTTATATGTTGAAGGGCCGGACCTGTGTCCTTCATTCATATCCAAATTTGTCAATGAGCTATTTTACTGTTCGACGCCATTTTTTTTTGCTGCTGGCTCCGCGAACGTTCAACCAGAAAACTCTGATTCTTGATTTAAAAATCTGGTCCCTAAACTCTGCATCCTATTTACGCGTATCCTAAGATCAACGCGGGATGTTATCGTCGTCATATAACGCAGTTACACGAAAATGGTTACAGTACATTTGAAATACAATAAAATAAAATCGAATAGGAAATTTACGCTTGAAAATAGGAGAAAAATTATGTATGGGAAATTTCTATAATTTGAGACGTTTGCAAGCCAAGTGTAACCCAGGACAAGAACCACACTTCTTGCTAAACCCTTCCTTTCGAGTTTGTCTGTTGATTTTTGGTCCGTTCGCTTGACGACGGCACCGGATATCCTATTAAATTGCAGGCACCGGGTGTCCAATTAAATTGCAGGCACCGGGTGTCCTATTAAATTGCAGGCACCGGGTGTCCAATTAAATTGCAGGCACCGGGTGTCCTATTAAATTGCAGGCCACGGGTGTCCTATTCAATTGCAGGCCACGGGTGTCCTATTAAATTGCAGGCCCCGGGTGTCCTATTAAATTGCAGGCCCCGGGTGTCCTATTAAATTGCAGGCCCCGGGTGTCCTATCAAATTGCAGGCCCCGGGTGTCCTATTAAATTGCAGGCACCGGGTGTCCTATTAAATTGCTGGAACCAGATATCATATTAAATTGCAGGTACCGGATATCCTATTAAATTGCAGGCACCGGATATCCAATTAAATGGCAGGCACCGGAGGTCCTATTAAATTGCAGGCACCGGATATCCTATTAAATTGCAGGCACTAGATGTCCCATCGAATTGCAGGCACCGGATATCCTATTAAATTACAAGCACCGGATATCCTATTGAATTACAGGCACCCGATATCCTATTAAATTGCAGGTACTGGATGTCCTATTAAATTGCAGGTACCGAATGTCCTATTAAATTGCAGGCACCGGATGTCCTATTAAGTTGCAGGCACCGGATATTCTATTAAATTGCAGGCACCGGATGTCCTATTAAATTGCAGGCACCGGATGTCCTATTAAATTGCAGGCACCGGATGTCCTATTAAATTGCAGGCACCGGATGTCCTATTAAATTACAGGCACCGGATATCCTATTAAATTGCAGGCACCGGATATCCTATTAAATGGCAGGTACCGGATATTTTATTAAATGACAGGCAAACCATCTGCCTGAGTGTCTTGGTGCAGTTTGTTGTCTACGGTGTAATTTGGTCCGGACAGGCACATTGAGCAATCCGAGTGTGTTTGTGTGTACTGTAAACCGGATATCCGATGGAAAAAATAGTTTTTTATTACCATGAATGTATACGTTGTGGAATTGTTGTTATTCACCTTAGCGATGAAACACAACATCGTTTAATAATGCATAGTTTCTTTGTGTTTCCTACATTAATTTTCGTCAATCCAACCCACTAGTAAAATGCACACTGTATTTATATTTTGTCTTGGTGCGAAACTTCAGCTAGTTGGCCTGAGTCAGATATCATTACATAGTTGTCCTGAGTCTGATATCATTACATAGTTGGCCTGAGTCTGATATCATTACATAGTTGTCCTGAGTCTGATATCATTACATAGTTGGCCTGAGTCTGATATCATTACATAGTTGTCCTGAGTCTGATATCATTACATAGTTGTCCTGAGTCTGATATCATTACATAGTTGTCCTGAGTCTGATATCATTACATAGTTG
>SDVV010028321.1:0-11976 GCA_016164225.1 Gammarus roeselii | reverse complement strand
GCCAGTGGAAGATTGACGTCCATTGTCGATCATCAACTGTTCCGTCACATTCCCAGCTGGCCAGTGGAAGATTGACGTCCATTGTCGGTCATCAACTGTTCCGTCACATTCCCAGCTGGCCAATGGAAGATTGACGTCCATTGTCGGTCATCAACTGCTCCCGTCACATTCCCAGCTGGCCAGTGGAAGATTGACGTCATTGTCGGTCATCAACTGCTCCGTCACATTCCCAGCTGGCCAGTGGAAGATTGACGTCCATTGTCGGTCATCAACTGTTCCGTCACATTCCCAGCTGGCCAGTGGAAGATTGACGTCATTGTCGGTCATCAACTGCTCCGTCACATTCCCAGCTGGCCAGTGAAAGATTGTCGGCCAACAACTGCTCCTGTTACATTTTCTTCAAGACATTAAAATCAAAAATATCAGATTAATGTGAAACATCTTTGGAATCCATGGCATCCAGAAAGAGAATATAAACGAGGCAATATTTTCGGCGAGGGAATAGAAAACTTCAATAAGCCGTGAGCTGAGCTGGAAAAAATTAGTTCAGGTCTTTCCATACTTTTCAGAGTCCACGAAGTAGAGTTGGACAAAATACTCTGACAATACATTTAGCAAGAGTATTGTGCCCGATTGGTTGGGGCTCTTAATCTGGACAAAAATAATAATTCAATACATCGTCTGTGGCGTCGTCATCCAGGATATTTAACGCGGAATTCAGTTTGGTCTTATTACTTGCTGGCAAAATCAGCAAAAGGTGTATCTGTAAATTAAAAGATAAGATACTTTGCATTAGAGCAAAAGTATATTGAAATCAATTGAAAATGTGGTATTTTCCAATGTAAGATTTATCAGAATCAGTCCATGCGTACGTGATATCCATGAACAATACTTCCACACCAAACTTTCATGTTCGAATGTTTGCATGCTAGTACTTTGATGCAGTGTTCAGTGTTAGAATGTGGAACACTGGAACATTTGATCGTTCATGTTCACGCGCCCACAGCGGCCCAATTTTGAACTTTAGGTTCGATGAGGATAGTTGTGGTTTATTCAAGCTATGGTATAAGGAGATCTTGCGCTGGGGTCATTCGTACTGACCTGTCACGGTGACCTGTCACGGTGACCTGTCACGGTGACCTGCCACGGTGACCTGCCACGGTGACCGGTCGGTCACGGTGACCTGTCACGGTGACCTGCCACGATGACCTGCCACGGTGACCTGCCACGGTGACCTGTCACGGTGACCTGTCACGGTGACCTGTCACGGTGACCGGTCGGTCACGGTGACCTGTCACGGTGACCTGTCACGGTGACCTGTCACGGTGACCGGTCGGTCAAGGTGACCTGTCACGGTGACCTGTCGCTATGACATGTCGATGCAACCCATCACTGTGACCTTTCACTGTGACCTTCCACTGCAACCTTTCGCAAAACTCCCTCTCTCTTCATTCCACGTTCACAGTTCTCACGCGCGGGATGTTTGGCCTCTCTGCCAACTCCATGCATGGGTTCCTCATTTCATCTCCTCTTCATTCAGTGTGAAAGTATTTTGATTTCTTTGAGCTCTATCCCAATCTTTAAATATATTTGTATCTTCGATACATGACAAGACTGCTTGAAATGAAACGGTCCAAGCAATGTTATCCGTGATACTATCTTAACGACAAGAATGAAACGAGTCCCAAGACGATTAGTTTGTGCTCGGCTCTGCCTATTTTTGCCTAGTTTTTGCGCTTCAACACGCAGAGTTAAAACTCCTTGGGAAGCTGCAGGACACAAATTATCTTGCAACCTGTTCCTCTATCGGGCAGCCCCTCAGACAACAACTACTGAACATTAGCAAGTAAATAAAATATTAATATTAGGGCAGTGAGAACAAAAAAATACCGATCGGTAACCATAAATAGCAACTACTCATTTCCCAACTTCGCCCGTCCAAAAGTTTACAGGATGGAGAGCTACGTCGTTGATTTGAACACGCGCGCTGTGAACGATATGACCACATCGTTGATTTGAACCACGTCGTTGATTTGAACACGCGCGCTGTGAACGATATGACCACATCGTTGATTTGAACACGCGCGCTGTGAACGATATGACCACATCGTTGATTTGAACCACGTCGTTGATTTGAACACGCTCGCTGTGAACGATATCTTCAGACCAATGAGAAAGACCCAGAGACCGCAGATAAAATGGGAACAAGAGGAATACAAGACAGTGCTAACGGTGAAAGGATGACCCTATTGCCAGCAGCACCCAAGGATTGGCTTGTGGCGGAACCAGTGACTCGACAGTAGGAGTTGAAGACAACACATATTGTTTAAGCCTTCATTTTGTCGAACAATGTTTATACAATTCAAAGTTAACCTTAATATTAGAAACACAAATTACATAGTTACCTTTGACGAGAATAATTGCAAGATGTCCCCGATTTATTTGTTTTGAGCTTCATATCTTTGCACCCGCACCACAACTGAGAGCGTGGTTCTGTTCACAAGAGACTTTGAATTAGCAACGAATGAGTGTTTGATATTATATTACTATAAAGCTTGGACAAACGAACGATGTATCTCAATTATACCTGAAGCAGAGTGCTGAAAAGCACATTTCCCTTGCTTTTAGAGGAGCGGCTGGGCCAGAAACTAATAGGACGGCTTCACTAATAAATAGATGGTCATTTCTCAGACAGAGTTGTTGATTTACTCCACCATTTGGTCAAAGGAAGTGAAACACATTCTGCCATGCAGAATCTGATTCACCAAGTCACGTCACATCTGGAGACATAGTTCCTACATTTCACACTAGAATTACTCTTATTTCGCCCCCTTTACGTACAGTGTGACTGTATCAGACAAACTGTTCTGACCACTATATTGTATGGCTGACTACTATATTGGCTGGCTGTCCCCATACTGTATGGAGGACGCCTTTACTGTAAAGTTGACGCAAAAATTTATAGTGTTTATCGCTAGGTGGTATGATGTACGGTTCTGGTTTGACTCGGGCCTCATTTCCACCGGAGCCTCAACGTGAGTCATCGCCAGCTCCCCGTAGGGCACGAAGATCATCGACCATGTTAGGTTTGGAGGCCTTCGTGTGCAAAAACAATTACCTTATCAGGGATAAAATCAATGGTTATTTCGGATGTGGTTTATACTGATGCTGGTGCGTACAGGAACGGGAAGGGTTACAACGCAACTACATGAGCCGATTATCGTCCCCGTGCATCGCGGGGTGGAGAGACCACACCGCCTGCACGTATCTGTTGTTTACACTAATTCGTTTAGTCCGGTATGGTTCTGGATACTGAAGTCATTGATTATATCATAACTTGGTAGGTCCAGAAAACATGTTATTGCAGACGAGTGATTCAACGTTGTGTCCAAGGGCATTCAATTAACGGGCATTCAATTAACGGGAATTCAATTAACGGGCATTCAATTAACGAGCATTTAATTATCAAAGCATTTTATTACCAGGGCATTCAATTACCAGGGCATTTTATTACCAGGACATTTAATTACCAAGGCATTCAATTACCAGGGCAATCAATTACTAGGTCATTTTATTACCAAGGCATTCAATTACCAGAGCATTCAATTACCAGGGCATTCAATTATCGAGCATTCAATTAAAATGGGAATTTTATTACCAGGGTATTTTATTACCAGGGTATTCTATTACCAGGGTATTCAATTAGCAGGGTATTCAATTACCAGGGCATTCAACTACCAGGGCATTCAACTACCAGGGCATTCAATTAACGGGCATTCAATTAACGCGCATTTAATTACCAAGGCATTTAATTACCAGGGAATTCAATTACCAAGGCATTTTACTACCAGGACATTTTATTATTAAGGAATTCAATTACCAGGGCAATCAATTACCAGGCCAATCAATTACCAGGGCATTTTATTACCAAGGCATTCAATTACCAGGGCATTCAATTACCAGGGTATTCAATTACCCGGTCATTCAATTACTAGAATATTCAATTACCAGGGCATTGAATTACTGGGGCATTCAATTACCAGGACATTTTATTACCAAGGCATTAAATTACCAGGACGTTCAATTACCAAGGCATTCAATTATCAAGGCATTCAATTACTGTGGCATTCAATTACCAGGGCATTCCATTACAAGGGCATTCCATTACAAGGCCATTCAAATATTAGGGCATTCAAATATTAGGGCATTTAAATACTAAGGCATTCAAATACTAGGACATTCAGATATTGGGGTATTCAAATACCAGGACTTTCAATTACCAGGGCGTTCAACTACCAGGGCGTTCAATTACCATGGTATTTTATTACCAAGGCATTCAACCACCAGAGCATTTTATTACCTAGGCATTCAATTACCAGGGCATTCAATTACCAGGGCATTCAAGGACCAGGGCATTTTATAACCAAGGCATTCAATTACCAGGTCATTCAATTATCGGGCATTCAATTACCACGGGAATTTCATTACCAGGGCATTTTCTTACCAGGGCATTCAATTACCAGAGCATTCAACTACCAGGGCATCCAATTACCTGGGCATTCAATTATCATGCCATTCCAGTACCAGGGCATTCAATTACCAGAGCATTCAACTACCAGGGCATCCAATTACCAGGGCATCCAATTACCAGGGCATCCAATTACCTGGGCATCCAATTACCTGGGCATTCAATTATCATGGCATTCCAGTACCAGAGCATTCAATTACCAGGGCATTCAATTACCAGGGCATTGAATTACTAGGACATTCAATAGCCAGGACATTTTATTACCAGGATATTCAATTACCAGGACATTCAATTACCAGGACATTCAATTATCAGGGCATTCAATTACCAGGGCATTCAATTACCAGGGCATTCAATTACCAGAGCATTCAAATACTAGGGCATTCAAATACTAGGGCATTCAAATACTAGGGCATTCATATACTAGGGCATTCAAATATTAGGGCATTCAAATATTAGGGCATTCAAATAGCTACTAGGTCATTCAAATACAAGGGCATTCAGATATTAGGGTATTCAAATACCAGGACTTTCAATTACCAGGGCGTTCAATTACCATGGCATTTTATTACCAGGGCATTTAATTACCGGGGCATCCAACTACCAGGGCATTCAATCACCAGAGCATTTTATTACCAGGACATTCAATTACCAGGGCATTCAATTACCAGAGCATTTTATTACCTAGGCATTCAATTACCAGGGCATTCAAACATCGGGCATTCAGTTACCACGGGAATTTTAGTACCTCGGCATTTTATTACCAGGACATTCAATTACCAGGGCATTCAATTACCAGGGCATTCAACTACCAGGGCATTCAATTACCAGGGCATCCAACTACCAGGACATTCAATCACCAGGGCATTTTATTACCAGGACATTCAATTACCAGGGCATTCAATCACCACATCATTCAATTACCAGGTCATTCAATTACCAGGGCATTCAATTACCAGGGCATTTTATTACCAGGGCCTTTTATTTCCAGGGCATTTTATTACCAGGGCATTTTATTACCAGGACATTCAATTACCAGGGCATTTTATAACCAAGGCATTCAATTACCAGGGCATTCAATTACCAGGGCATTCAATTACCAGGGCATTCAACTACCAGGGCATCCAACTACCAGGGCATTCAATTACCAGGGCATTTTATTACCAGTTTATTTTATTACCAGGGCATTCAATTACCAGGGCATTCAATTACCAGGGCATTCAATTACCAGGGCATTCAATTACCAGGGCATCCAATTACCAGGGCATCCAATTACCAGGGCATCCAATTACCAGGGCATCCAATTACCAGGGCATTCAATTACCAGGGTATTCAATTACCAGGGTATTTTATTACCAGGGCATTCAATTACCAGGGCATTCAACAACCAGGCATCCAATTACCTGAGCATTCAATTACTATGGCATTCCAGTACCAGGGCATTCAATTACCAGGGCATTCAAATACAAGGGCATTCAATTACCAAGGCATTGAATTACTAGGACATTTCATTGTCAGGACATTTTATTACCTGGGCATTCAATTACCAGGACATTCAATTACCAGGACAGTCAATTATCAGAGCATTCAATTACCAGGGCATTCAATTACCAGGACATTCAATTACCAGGACATTCAATTAAAAGGGCATTTAATTACCGGGGCATTCAAAGATTAGGGCATTCAAATACCAGGGCATTCAAATAACTAGGCATTCAAATACTAGGGCATTCAAATACTAGGGCATTCAAATACTTGGGCATTCAAATATTAGGGCATTCAAATAGCTGCTAGGGCATTCAAATAGCTACTAGGTCATTCAAATACCAGGGCATTCAGTTATTAGGGTATTCAAATACCAGGGCTTTCAATTATCAGGGCGTTCAATTACCATGGAATTTTTTACAAGGCCTTCAATTACCAGAACATTCAATTACCAGGGCATTCAATTACCACGATAATTTTGTTGCCACGGCATTTTATTACCAGGGCATTCAATTACCAGTGCGTTTAATTACCAGGGCATTCGATTACCAGGGCATTCAATTACCAGGGCATCCAAATACCAGGGCATTCAATTACCAGAGCATTTTATCACCAGGGCATTCAATTGCCAGAGCAACCAATTACCAGGGCATTCAATTACCAAGGCATTCAATTACCAGGGCATTCAACTACCATGCATTCAATCACCAGGGCATTCAATTACCAGAGCATTCAATTACCAGGGCATTCAATTACCAGGGCATTCAATTACCAGGGAATTCAATTACCAGGGCATTCAATTACCAGGGCATTCAATTACTCAATTACAAGGGCATTCAATTACCAGGGCATACAACTACCAGGGCATACAACTACCAGGGCATACAACTACCAGGGCATACAACTACCAGGGCATACAACTACCAGGGCATTCAATTACCAGGGCATTTTATTATTGAAACACTGTAAATGTTTACATGGTTCATAAACTTCCTACTAGCCATTATAAAAGCATCAGATGATGCTTTTCTAGCAATTAAACATCCCATTCAAACTAACGCACTTACCCAGATCCTAAAATCAAACCCATACAAATAATATGGAATATTAAGTAGAATAACTAGCAGCAGAAGGACACGCCGAATTGTATTGGGGATACGCAATCAAATTCTCTAAATATATCGAAGTTGTATGAAGGTATAAGCAGTTAACTGTCTGAATATTTATTTATGAAGAACTTTTTAAATCTCGACTTGAACATACTCAATGTGGGACTCTGCTTTGCATCCGTTGGCAGACTGTTGCAAACATTAGGCACTGAAACTGACAAGGATCGCGGTGTAGTCGTTCATCTCTGAAAGCTAGGGACAGGGTTATTGCGATTTCTGGTGTCATAATTATGCTGCACGTAATTCAAATTTAAACAATTATTTTGTTTACAGGCTTCTATTGCTAAGGGATATTGGTGTACATCTGACACCTTCAAAATATTGGTTCCGTGATATAAGGGACCCGTATGTGCGAGATACCTCTGACCAGAAATTAATCTGATTTTTTTTTTGAACAAGCGTTAATTGGTTAATGTTAGGTTAATTGGTTAATGTTAGGTTAGTTGGTTAATATAGATATACAAAGCTACAGTACAGTTTAACCATTACATGTTCCGAAACACATTCTCTGAGCTTATATGATATACCAACACTTTTTGATAGATTTGCACAAATATTCCTTACATGTACACCAAAAGACGAATAGCTACTAGGTTATTCAAATACTAGGTTATTCAAATACTAAGTCATTCAAATACTGGGTCATTCAAACACTAGGTCATTCAAATACAAGGCCATTCAAATACTAGGTCATTCAAATACTGGGTCATTCAATACTGGGTCATTCAATACTGGGGCATTCAATTACTAGGTCATTCAAATACTGGGTCATTCAAATACTGGGTCATTCAAATACTGGGTCATTCGAAAACTGGGTCATTCAAATACTGGGTCATTCAAATACTGGGTCATTCAAATACTGGGTCATTCAATACTGTGGCATTCAATAACTAGGTGATTCAAATACTGGGTCATTAAAATACTAGATCATTCAAATACTGGGTCATTCAAATGCTGGGTCATTCAATATTGGGGCATTCAAATACTGGGGCATTCAAATACTAGAGAATTCAAATACTAGAGCATTCAAATACTGAGTCATTCAAATACTGGTTCATTCAATACTTGGGCATTCAATACTAAGTCATTCAAATACTAGGTCATTCAAATACTGGGTCATTCAAATACTGGGTCATTCAAATACTAGGTCATTCAAATACTGGGTCATTCAAATACAAGGCCATTCAACTACTGGGTCATTCAAATACTGGGGCATTCAATACTGGGGCATTCAATACTAAGTCATTCAAATACTAGGTCATTCAAATACTGGGTCATTCAAATACTGGGTCATTCAAATACTAGGTCATTCAAATACTGGGGCATTCAATACTGGGGCATTCAAATACTAGGGCATTCAAATACTAGGGCATTCAAAAAGTAGGGCCTTCAATTACAAGGGCATTCAATTATCTGGGCATTCAATTACCAGGGCATTCAATTACCAGGGCATTCAATTACCAGGGCATTCAATTACCAGGGCATTCAATTACCTGGGCATTGAATTACCAGGGCACTCAATTACTAGGGCATTGAATTACTAGGGCATTCAATTACCAGAACATTTTATTAACTGGTCAATCAAATACTAGAGCATCCAATTACCAGTGCATTCCATTACCAGGGCATTCAAACACTAGGTCATTTAAATACTAGAACATGCAAATACTAAGGCATTCAATTACCAGGTCATTCAATTACTGGGACATTCAATTACCAGGGTATTCAAATACTAGAGCATCCAAATACTAGGGCGATCAAATACAAGGGCGATCAAATACAAGGGCGATCAAATACAAGGGCGATCAAATACAAGGGCGATCAAATGCTGGGTCATTCAAACACTAGGTCATTCAATTACTATGGCATTCTATTACTATGGCATTCTATTACTAGGGCATTCATTTACTAGGACATTCAATTACTAGGACATTCTATTACTAGGGCATTCAATTACTTGAGTATTCAAATACTAGGGCATTCAAATATTAGGGCATTCAAATACTAGGGCATTCAAATGCTAGAGCTTTCAAATACTAGGATGATCAAATACTAGGGCGATCAAATACTAGGGTGATCAAATACCAAGGCATAAAAATACTAGGGCATTCAAATACTGGGGTATTCAAAAAGTAGGGTATTCAATTACCAGAGCCTTCAGTTACCAGGGCATCCTATTACTAGAGCATTCAATTACCAGGGCATTTAATTACCAGGGCATTCAATTACCAAGGCATTCAATTACCAGGGCATTTAATTACAAGAGCATTCAGTTCCTAGGGTATTCAAATACTAGGGCATTCAAATACAAGGGCATTCAAATACTAGGGCATTCAATTACCAGGGCATTCAAATACCAGGGCATTCAAATACTAGGGCATTCGATCACCATGGCATTCAAATACTAGCGCATTCAAATACCAGGGCATTCAAATACCAGGGCATTCAAATACCAGGGCATTCAAATGCCAGGGCATTCAAATACCAGGGCATTCAAATACCAGGGCATTCAAATACCAGGGCGTTCAAATACCAGGGCATTCAAATACTAGGGCATTCAATTACCAGGGCATTCAATTACCAGGGCATTCAAATACCAGGGCATTCAAATACTAGGGCATTCGATCACCATGGCATTCAAATACTAGCGCATTCAAATAGCAGGGCATTCAAATACAAGGGCATTCATATACTAGGGCATTCAATTACCAAGGCATTCAATTACCAGGGCATTCAAATACCAGGGCATTCAAATACCAGGGCATTCAATTACCAGAGCATTCAAATACCAGGGCATTCAAATACCAGGGCATTCAAATACTAGGGCATTCAATTACCAGGGCATTCAAATACCAGGGCATTCAAATACCAGGGCATTCAAATACCAGGGCATTCAAATACTAGGGCATTCAATTACCAGGGCATTCAAATACCAGGGCATTCAAATACTAGCGCATTCAAATACCAGGGCATTCAAATACCAGGGCATTCAAATACCAGGGCATTCAAATACCAGGGCATTCAATTACCAAGGCATTCAATTAACAAGGCATTAAAATCTCTCCCTCCACGGACATCATCAAAGCAGACCGGATGGCAACCCACGCTAGCATTAGGCTGACGGTGTCAAATTTCAAGCATGGACAAAAGTCATCTATTGTCTTTGTTCCCTCATTTAATAGTTCAACCACATCATGCCAATTCTCTCCTCATAAAACATACCGTGACCTTTATAATCGGTAATGTATGGTAGTAAATGAAGATAGAAGCAGTGGAACCCCACGAATAACTTCATTATATGCTTTGGTGCCAATATTAACTATGCTTTTCATTGGCGAACTAATTTCACGTCGAATTAAAGTATAGGCCTAACTAAGACTGGAATCTATGGAGTGTTTTCTATTTGACTATTGTAGCGCGCAAACATTCAGCCGGTCATCACTCAGACAGGCGTCGATTAGGTGTAACCCTAATACCTTTACAGCAGCATACATGCCCAACTAATCCCAGACAGGCGTCGATTAGGTGTAACCCTAATCCCTTTACAGCAGCATACATGCCCAACTAATCCCAGACAGGCGTCGATTAGGTGTAACCCTAATACCTTTACAGCAGCATACATGCCCAACTAATCCCAGACAGGCGTCGATTAGGTGTAACCCTGATACCTTTACCGCAGCATACATGCCCAACTAATCCCTGACAGGCGTCGATCAGGTGTCCCAAATACCTTTACAGCAGCATACATGCCCAACTAATCCCAGACAGGCGTCGATTAGGTGTAACCCTGATACCTTTACAGCAGTATACATGCCCAACTAATCCCAGACAGGCGTCGATTAGGTGTAACCCTGATACCTTTACAGCAGCATACATGCCCAACTAATCCCAGACAGGCGTCGATTAGGTGTAACCCTGATACCTTTACCGCAGCATACATGCCCAACTTATCCCAGACAGGCGTCGATTAGGTGTAACCCTGATACCTTTACCGCAGCATACATGCCCAACTTATCTAGTCGGATGACACAGTTTTACCCTACATCCATAAATTCAATTTTGTTTGAAGTAATTATTAACTGATTTTATCCCTAGAGATTACCTTGCTTCACCGATCCGTCCTCACCCCGAGTTGAGTCAACTCACACTGCAGGGAAGAGATTAGAATCCCTACCAATCATTTCCATCTAAATTGGCTCCCTTCTAAAAACACATACAAAACAAGGAAAATGCAGTTAAGGAACTTCCCCGTCCCCATTCCTTCCCCAAGTAAGATTCGATTCCGACGCCGTCGCACGACAATTGAGTTTTCAACTGCACTAAAGAACGCATTTTCTTGGCTTAGGTACTAATCTGGAATGGGAACAAGTGCGTCAGGAACCGAGCACTGAAAGAGGGGCACCGGAGAAAGAATATGGTCGCGGAGATGGGTTCGGTCGTGGGGTTTAGTCCCGTGCATCGTATGAGAAGCGCCCTGACATGCGTATGCACTTGCACATGCACATGCACACATACATATCCACACACATACATATCCACACACATATATCTCCACACACATACTGTATATCTCCACACACATATCTCAACATCCACACAGTCACACATTTGCCCATTTGCCCATTTGCCCATTTGCCCATTTGCCCATTTGCCCATTTGCCCATTTGCCCATTTGCCCATTTGCCCATTTGCCCATTTGCCCATTTGCCCATTTGCCCATTTGCCCATTTGCCCATTTGCCCATTTGCCCATTTGCCCATTTGCCCATTTGCCCATTTGCCCATTTGCCCATTT
>SDVV010028320.1:0-11976 GCA_016164225.1 Gammarus roeselii | reverse complement strand
CGCGATCTCTTGCTTATGCAACCTTTTACCTGCGCGATTTCCTTTTTGTGCAACTTTTTATATGCTCGTCCTTTCATCACGATCTCTTTATTCGCGATCTACCAGCGCAACCCGCTATGAGCCTGACTTCCTACTTGAGCGATCTCCTACCTGCGCAACCTTCGACCTGAGCGACCTCCTACCGACGTGATCTCCGACCTGCCCAACCTCATATTTCGCCACCTCCTACCTGTTCGACTTCTTACCTGCGCTCCCTCCTACCTGGGCAACCTCCCACCCGCTCGAACTCCTACCAACGTGACCCCCTACCGATGTGACCTCCTACCTGCGCCACCTCCTATACACGCAACTTTTGACCTGCGCGACCGTCTTCCTATGCTACCTCCTATTTGCGTGACCCCCCACCTGTGCCACCCCCTACCTGCGCTACCTCCTATTCTTAGCGACTTCCTACCGACAAAATACCAGACGCTAGAGTCGCCACACTTGTGTATAGTTTTTGTCTCTGCAAAGAAGTGAACAAGCACCAGCCTTCTTCCCTCTTCTTCTCTAAGCCGGTGACATAGAATTCAATCCTGGTCTTACTTATTTCCTACCTGCAATTGCTCTAGCATGCGTGGCGATCTAGTGCAGATGTCCGGGCATAAACACACTACATAGAACAATGCATTGGGGTCCAAAACAATAGGACCGCTTCGATGAGCGAAGCCTGCAATGCATCAACTGCCAACCAACTCACAACATTATCACAGAGCCTTACTATAATACCTTACCTCTGCATCAACACCCGACATCTCTCCACCCCTGGGTGGCTTCTATCCAATGCCTCGACCCGCGGAGCAGCCACGTTCGCCTAAGGCTCCGAGTCCGACGCCCACCCAGCAACCTCCTCCCCCCCTCAACCCCCCCCCCCCCCCCCCCCCCCCCCCCCCCCCGCCCCCACCCCCCCTCCTCAACCCCCCCCCCACCCACCCACCTACCCAAACACCACTTTCCACGCCACCGCTTTAACCCCAAACCAATGCCGGAGACCTAAATATTCTTCGAAGAACTCAAACGGCATTGGTCAGAAAAAAGTAGAACTCAAACGCATCCTCAACGGACACCATATCCACGTCTTCTGCGTCAACCTTCGTAGCGAACGCATGTGCGCAGCTCCTCACACCAGGACGGTAAACTCTCTCCGGCAAGGCTTAGGTAGGCCGTTGCATGCCCCTCGTAGGGTCGCCAGATTCCTCTGCGCTGGGCTGTAGCATCTAAGTCTTCCCTATTCTCCCTATAATTTCGACCTTAGGTGCTGGTTGAGCGACGGTGGGGTGTGAATCCCGAGCCCATTGGCTTGAGGAAGGTGGTATAGACTGCCGCACCTACGGAGCTC
Organism: Gammarus roeselii; assembly: GCA_016164225.1. NCBI lineage: Eukaryota > Metazoa > Arthropoda > Malacostraca > Amphipoda > Gammaridae > Gammarus > Gammarus roeselii. The sequence goes on along the minus strand of SDVV010028320.1, from coordinate 10,598 downwards.
TTTTCAGTCGGTCAAGTAAAACCATTTTAGAAAACGCAACCGACTCGCATTCGAATTAGATTAGTTTAGAGCCGCTCATATCCGTCTCCTTAAAATATTTGTATAAATACTGCGTTTAGGATAACTACGCCATCACTTGTTTGATATCGCAAGTTTCTTATTTGAATTCGTGCCCGTAAATATATCATCGTTATACGCACATGCTACTTATCACCCCATTCATACTTATCATCATCATCAAACTGTTAACTGTTTGAATTCGATATTGAAAAAACTATGCATCGCAAACAGTCTAACCTCTCCGAAAAATAAGCTAGAAGTGCTGCAGCTGAGTGTCGTAGAGGGCTCTCCTACCCTCACCGTAGACTGCATTCCTCTCTCGCCTTAGCGCAAGGCCTACCCTTTACCGCAGGCGCCCTGTACATGGACCAGCCTGTTACCTTTCTCAGCATTCGTGCAGTGCCTCAACTCAATTTCAGCTGTGCATATTTCATGTAGGTTACTTTTTCAGTGTAAATTTTAATACAACCTTATCAATATAACAAACAGATTATACATATCTAAATTCAGAAGTTTTGCACCAATTGCGTTAAAAACACAAATAATGAACTAAAAGAACTGCAATTGGCGTCTGACATCTGTCTATGAAAAGTAACTGTAAAATAATACTGTAAAGTAAACGTAAACAATACAAGTATCACATAAATAACTCTTACATTTCATTTATCCCTCGTGAACAGCATGATCATTGTTTTATAGTTAGGAAAAATTAATTTCATTTTAGCCTGAGTTTAGTTTTGTTTTCATCTCAAGTTAGACTCACATAATCACCCGCAAAAACTCATCACTGAAGGTCATACATGAATCACCCGAAAAAAATAATTGTAGGTCATTTTGAAATAAAAATCATATCACCCCGCTTCATGTTAAACTTATTAATCAAATATCTGCTGTTTACATGGATTAAGAATATAGCACTTTGTCTTTAAGTTCACGGTTTGTAGCTGCTCACTCAAGAAGTTCAAGGTGACTCGTGCGGCGTAACTAGAATGTGTAACCTGCTGCAATCGTACACTCCCGAACTAATGTATGGTGGTAGCTCTTCTATGCAAAAGCGTAATACGCCTACAAACGGAGAGTGCAAAATAACGAGCTGTAAATTCTGCCAACATGCCGACGAGATTAAACAACTGAAATCATAGTTAACTCGTGCTTTTAGAGGTTCACCCAACACAGATGCAGTTAACGTCGATACAAAGCTGCTAGCTGTTGAATTAGAACTGGAAAACGTGCAGAAACAATTTCGCTAACTAAAAGATATGATAAACAGCTAAATAGAAGCAACAAAATAAATGCTTTAACTACCCTGCATCGGGTAAATGAACTCCAATTGCACTTAAACTCAGAATTGGCAAAGAAACTTACAGTTCTAGACCCAGAGACCAACGCCCGGATCAAATTGATAGCAAAAAAAGCAACATTTCTGAGACACTCTACACAACTGTAGTAAACAGGCGGCAGGCAGTCAGTAGCATGGCATCACAGGTCGGGCGACAGTCCTGCCACACGACATAGTTTCAATTCAAGTAGTCGGTAAACATACAAAATGTCAAATCACACTAGTTTATCGTCCTCCCAGGAAATTGTCGCAAATGATATCGATCTTTACAAAACCCTCGTCGATGTGGTCAGAACACAAAACAGTATAGTACTTGGAGACTTCAATATTCCAGACATCGATTGGGAAACAGAAGAAAGTAAGGCCACTGGCAAACGTCTGATTGATTTTGCTGACGATAAGTTCATGACCCAAATGGTAAAGACACCTACAAGAGGAAGCAATATTCTTGATCTTATATTTAGTGCAAACGACTCTCATGTCACGAACGTCGAAGTGGGCGAACCCCTCGGAAATAGCGACCACAACTGTATTCGTTTTATGATTGAGCTCGAGTTGATAACATCAATTAACTGCAAAAAAGCTCCTAACTTTAGACTAGCTAACTTTGATAAGTAGAGAGAGGCAATGGCGTCAGCAAATATAACCCTCGGACAAGATGTCAATCAATCGCTAAGCAATTTTTTGAGTGCACTTCAAAATATTGAAAATGACCATGTCCCTCGCAAAAACAGGCGAACTGCAGTCAATCAGCCTAAGTACTGGGAAGGAAAATTGCAGTGCCTTCAGTCACAGAAGAAAGCAAAGCACTCGAATAAACAGAAGCACTCACACGACGATGCTGCAAAAAAAGAATACAAAATCAGCAGACGGATCTTTAAGACGGTCCAGAAACGAAAGAAAAAAGGTTACGAAAATGAAATTGCGACCAACACCCAAACTAATCCGAAACAATTTTTCAGTTATATATCGAGCAAAAAAATCAAGATCTGTAATTGGCCCTCTTGAAAATGATATTGGTGCGCTAGAAACAGACAACACTAAAATGAGTGTCCTGCCAAACCAATTTTTTTGTTCTGTTTTTACGTTAGAGAATGCGGATATTCCTAATCCTGAGGATATCATAGCGCAAAGGCAAATCGAAGCCCTCAGCACAGTGAACTTTTCCACTGCCAAAGTTATTAAATATATAAAAAAATTGAAAGTTACAAAATCTTCCGGTACAGACCAAGTTCATCCCAGAATACTGAAAGAGACTAAAAAACAAAATTGCCGAATATCTAGCAAATATTTTCACCCAATCTCTCACAAATGCCATCCCCTGTCAAAGGAAAGTGGCCAACGTCACCCCAATTTTTACCTCAGTCATAGGTAAATTGATGGAGACTCTCAGCATGGCTTCAGACGCAATCGTTCATGTCCTACTAACCTGCTGCTTTTTTCATGAATATAATTGAATTTCAAGACGCAAAATCTCCGATCGACATCATTTATGTTGACTTTCATAAGGCTTCCGACAAAGTTCCTCACAAACACTTGGTTAGTAAGTTGCACAGCATCGGTATTCGAGGCGAACTCAATAACTGGATAAAATGCTGGCTCACGGACTGACGGCAGCGAGTCGTACTTAACGGAGCTTCCTCCAATTGGGGTAAAGTTACAAGCGGAGTGCCCCAAGGATCTGTGTTAGGTCCAGTTTTCTTCATAATATTCATGAACGATCTCAACAGCAACATACTCTTGAACATTAGTAAATTTGCAGACGATACCAAGCTAGGAAAAAATGCAAACCAAACTCGAGTGTGATTAGATCCAATTAGACTTGAACAAAATTGTTGAATGGTCAGAAAAGTGACAGAGGAAATTCAATGTCGACAAGTGTAAAGTTATGCACACTGGTCACCATAACCCTAACACGAATATTCAATGTCCGGAAAGAAACTGATACCTGTCATCGAAGAGAGAGGTATAGGTGTCATCATTAGTAACGACTTGAACAGCAGCAAGTAATGTAACGATGCAGCCCAAAAAGGCAATACAATTTTAGACATGATATCTCGCACAATCTCGTACAGGAGCAGAAATAGTGTTCGCATGTTATACACTGCATTTGTTAGGCCGCACCTTGAGTATCCAGTCCAATTTTGGTCTCCATATCTCAGAAAATACATTACTAAACTTGAGAAGGTCCAACGTAGAGCTACCAAACTAGTCCCTACGCTGCGCAATAAATCGTACGAAGAGAGACTGCGTGAACTCAACCTTTATTCGCTAGAGAAACGTTGAGTCAGAGGTGACATGATCGAAGTGCGGAAGATTATGAAGGATAAGGAAAACGTCGATCGAGCAAGCCTTTTCACTTTAGATGCGAACGGAGTGACCAGGAATAATGGTAACAAAATTGCTGGCAAGCGTTTCACATTCGATATCACGCGCAATTTCTTCACGTACAGGGTTGTCGAAGAATGAAACAACTTCCCGCGGAAGTTGTGAACAGCGATACAATCGACACGTTTAAGTAACGACTCGACAAATTCTACCAAAATCGCCGCTAAATAGATCCCATCAATAGCACTTTCACCAGTATATTCGTGAAAAATGGTGTCCGGTATTGACATACATTCGGTTAAATTAGTGTTCGGCATTGGCACTAGCACGGTAAAAAAGGTGCCCGGCATTGGTACCTGTTCGTTGCAAAACGGAGTTCAGCAATGACGGCGGTCAGCTTTGGTTTAACGAGGAATTAAACTGTGACAATCTCAGATCAACACCGCAGGTCGGTGGCTTTCTTTTCAGGTGCTGATTTGAGTTGTTATGAGTACCATCGTTATATACTATTGCCTTCAACAAATTTTTTTTTTTGATCTATTAAAACAGAAAATATAAAGACACAAGATGTTATCTTGGACGTTCTACTTCAGAACTAATCTTCTTACTATCAAAAGGCAACCCAGTATGGGCCAAAAGTCCTGTTGTCGTCTTTTTACACTTGTAAACACTTGTAAGCGTCGCCTAACTCCAGACAGCAAAACTCAAACAAAAATCCGAGACACCTAAGTTTCCTGGGTACACAACACTCAGCCACGACCGTACTTACAACGACGACGGTAGTAGACTCATTACACTTGTAAATATAATATTCGTTTCACGAACACAAGTGCCTACCCTCACGCACAACTTCCACCCGACAACACAACACTGCAATCTTCACTAATTGAAATTAACAAGAAACAACCTCCAGCCTGCGCGACAAAAAAATATGTTACGAAAAGTAGTTAAAGACCAAAGCGCCGAGCACCTCAACGTCAGCTGCCCGAGCAGACCCGATGTGGATGATCACGTGTGCCGTAATAATGCAATAACTGTTCGAGTAAGCTAATATCGAATTTAAGAAGGAACGCTAGGATATTAATATGTAAGACCTATTTAATATTAATCATACAGCATGTTCCATTTCTTTATGATGTGTTATAACCATTTGAAGATTTGTGTTCACGCGGAAACCATTTAAATCATTTCATGCAATTGATGACATTGACGGTACGCGATTGGACTCTCGCCTCTTCGTCTCATGGAACGGCTCGCTTCTCTTCTGTCTGGGCTCATCGAAACAGTTGAGAAGAATGCCACATGTGAGTAAAACGATGAGTCGAAATTTGATTCCTAAACACGTCCCGGTAATAACGGTGTGAATGACGGCATGAAAGAGATGAGGCAAGCAAAATGCAACGAACAGTATTCAAATTGTAATGCGAGACGTGGTGCTGAACCCAGTCACAAACCACCAGTTTGGGAAAACTTATCCTGACCGATCTATACTCCTCCGAGACCCTAGCGTGTTTCAAATGCCTGTCCAAGTTGATTTAGGATGGCAACGTTTTGTAATATGTCCTATTTTTTGTTCGATGTGAATTAAGAAAATTAATTTCAACCATATCTCCGTGTACGGAATTACCTGGTTTGTGAAGTCTCCTGATGCCTGAAACCTTTCGATAGGGCACCTCGCAAGAGGTCATGTTATCTTCAAAAGGATTAATTCGGTAACGTCCTGTTGACGACTCTCGAGAGCAGAAGGTGTTGCAATGATTTTATTTTAGTGTATTTGTGATGTGTTTGTTACGTTGTTGCGTTCACAGTGCATTTCCCCAACGTACTAAAATCGAGTCTTCAAGGCATGAGTGATCTTACGATAAGAGTCTCGGTGCAAACTTATAAACTTTAGGCAAGAGTATCGAAGGGTGTTGACTAGCAGCACGCAAACCAAGCTAGTGGTTATGTCATGAGGTGAGACACCATAATATGTACCAAGTGAGGCTTATTAAACAGCTCAGATTCTGACGAGGTAGATATGTTCACTGTAAGCCGTGATAGCCGGACTGGGAAGCCGGGTAGATTGCTGATACCGTCTTTGTAACAAATCTACTCGCGCAATGGGCGTTAGAAACGACACTGGCACCTGAAGGGATGAGGGAACGATGGCACACCATACAAGAGAGAGGCCGAGATGCACGAATGGGAGCATTCCAGGTTACAAATAAACATGAGATGGCGAGTGGAACACAATGACATGCAGCTGAGGATGGGTGATGTGAGCCAATGGTCAGTGCCGACGGACGGCTGCAGCATCAACATGCAGCGGATGCAGGCGGTGTTGGCTCCGACCAGAAGCGGCACGGTAGTTTTGAGTTGGATGAGACGAAAGACAAGCGAACCGTGAATGGTGAAAAGGACACGGTAGAAAGATAAGAAATTGAAGGAGAAACGGAAACGTGGTCTGACATTTTGTTGTTGGAGGAAAGTGGGCATTGTGGTGTAAAATATGTTGCTAATGGTGTTGTCGCTGTTGTTGCTATGACGGTCACTGCGTTATTTAAGCGACTGGTCATGACGTTAGCGCGGGGCGTCGAGAGTACCTGCGTCTTGTCATTTGTCAAATATTTAAGCTGAGGGGCAACAAGGAGCGAGGGCTGTGTTCTGGCAGAGTAGGATGAAGAGCTAACACAGCCAGACGGGGCGGCGATAGGCGGCGAGGGCCTCAGGCCCTAGAAGAGGGCAAAAGGGTCAAAGAGAGGAGGTAGGTTGTTCACTCGTATCTTCTTACTTGTGGACGTGTATTTCCCTGAGTCCAATAGTTTAGGATTGGTCTGTTGTCTGCTTCTAGGGTGGGATTTTGCTCTTCCAAGGTACTTGAAAACAGGTCTACCGCGTCTCAAAAACTCACTGTCCCGAGTGAGGGTCAGGCGGGCCACGAGTGATGGTCAAGTCGCCACAGCGGAAAAGGCGGTTATACCACATCCAACGTCATGGCTCGAATCAGGGCTGGCAATGCTCTGGTCGCAGCGATTCTGCGGGGGGCTCAGTCGTTCGGTCACTTCCGTTACAATGTATACCCTGTCGCGTGACTCAAGTGTAAACCTGCGGTGTTGGGCGTGACTCAAGTGTAATCCTGCGGTGTTGGGCGTGACTCAAGTGTAATCCTGCGGTGTTGGGCGTGACTCAAGTGTAAACCTGCGGGTGTTAGACTTCCTGTCGTCAGTTGACGAAAGTGTCGATTTATGATTTTGTGATTCCAATTTGTGTGGCTAATTTTGTGTATGATGTTCTGAACACTATGAATCTCTACCATAACTGTGTTTAATTAGTTTCGTAAATGTATTTGTGGCGCCTCTTAAATCATTCGTTACCCAATCAATCAATTCAATAATAACCCTCTATGTAGTTACTGTCTTCTTGATTCTCCATGATCTCTCCTTCTCTATCACTATCCCTATACTCTTCACTCGATTTTATCTACATTTTCATTACAATTATCCGTCACGCCAGAGAGCCATTATACTGTAGAGCCTTCTACAATGATGAATTCCAGTGCAAATTATCTAGGTCTTTCCAAAGTCGAATGATTAAAAACATGATTAACAAATACATTTTTCCCCTATGAAGAGCTTGACGGTTGAGTGTAGGATACACCTCTTGTCCTCCGAGGATTTGGCCTAATTTTGGGGAATATCTTTCTTGCAGAGAGGTATAAATACATTTTCACCGAACTCATCCGAGTTAGGATGATTTTTGTATACGATTAAATTAGGTTTGTGCTACATTTATTACGTCGCTTGTTCTGTCTCGTCATTGAAATCCCAATCTCTATCCCGTTACAATTCATTTTATGATAACCTAACACATCTCATTACCTATACTTATCTCATAACCTACACATATCCCATAACCTTTTCATATCCCAATACCTACACCTGAGCCTATCCCAAAACATCCTTATCCTCTAAATGTAAAATAATGCAAAATCTAGATCCGATTACTCCAGAGTTAATATTACCTTGGGAAATTGGCAAGATTTTATTTGGAATGAGGTAAGTCTTTTAAGAGTGCCACCCCACTTTAGTTTTGACAAACATAAAAAATGTTTGTCAAAACATAAAAAATGGCAAAGTGATAAGAAAATATATAATGTTTTTTAATCAATTGCATGTGTAATTAAACAAATTCCCCTTTTACGATTGTTATTTTCCTTGCAATTTCAGATCTGAAGCACCTACAGATATAAGTGGAGGAATGGTGTCATGTAAAAACAATGCTGGCCGTATGATATTGGTTAAAATAACAAGGTATATTTTTCTCTTATTGTGAAGTTGTAGTCTTTCGTAAACACGAGCCTTATGTAAATGATTACTGCGGCTCTGTAAAGAAAGAAAAAGATTTTGAACAGCGTTATTATTACCATCGATTCAACGACAGATCACAGTATTCGAAGTAAAAATATGATGGACTGTTACAACTTCATTGAAATGAACGTTTCTAACACAGTTTGTTTTATCTGACATGACTAAAATCGAGTTCATCATTAAGATGCCTAACCACATTATTGCTCAAGTCCTTTTATGTATTAGGATGCCATTACTGCACAGGTCCATTAATGTGTTGGAAGGCTTGCCCACCATTACTGAACGATGCTATCTTTCGTTCTCCAGCTTGCATTCCCGATCGAGTCGATCACATCCAGTGAGGAGGACTGATTCGCTCAGTATCATTTGCGTCGTCAGCGGCCACTGACTCGAAGCCATCAACATGACGAGGACCATTGGTCGTAAACCATCTACAGGCTGCTGGCAGGGCGTACCTTGTCGGCTATCAAGAGGTTGCTACCGCCGCAGCGCTTCTTGTTCTCCTCAATAAATCATGTTCCTACGCGGAAACATAAATCTCCAACGAAAATCTGCACACGGCTTGCCACATCTTGGACATGAATAGATGCCTGAAGGCTTTCGCTCCTCTATATCATCTATGCCACATTGTTATGAACTGCAAAAAACAGGCACCGCATTTTTTCGGTCAAGTTCTGCTGGAAGTTAGTGAGAGGAGGTGCGGTGTAACGAAGGTCGCAGAGTGCACAATTAATGACTCCTAACAACAGGCTTAGGATGGACTGACAGGCAGCGTGAGGGCAACATAGTTTATCCTGAGCTACTTGGGATTAAATAGCAAATTCACCTCTGAATATTAGCATTAGCACGCAGCACGACAGCAACACTGGCTGTAGTCGATCAGTCTATTAGCTTGATGAACAGATTTGCAAGCCAAAAGTGCGCAGGAGGACGGAACAAATGAAAAACTACATGCGCACGTTACAAAAAGTAATTTACTGTAGTCTGGGATCGTATTTCGTTCACAGAGGTCATGCCGCCTCTACCAGCAAATGCCATGTTGAGGTAATGCCGCCTCTACCAGCAAATGCCATGCTGAGGTAATGCCGCTCCTAACAGAAAATGCCATGTTGAGGTAATGCCGCTCCCAACATAAAATGCCATGTTGAGGTAATGCCGCTCCTAAAAGAAAACGCCATGTTTCTCGACTTAGGACGACATTTGGAATTCCGATATGAATATTAATGGGCGTAGATCGTCTTGGTATGTGGAAAAAAAATGTAACTATCAATCATAGCCTATTCCGCGCCTTGCTAAGACCGACTTACTTTCCTACTGCGTTCCTCCCCCTACGACTAATCATAAGTATTTGTTTGTAACTTTCTTTAAATGCGTTGCGCAAATCCAGCGGCCTATTTGTTGCCTCCCTTGCTGTTATTGCTGAGGAAATTCACGTCCTCAAGCATGGCTATAATGTGGTCTGTGCTTATGGCAGAACGTACGTTTCTCACGGCCCGGTGTTGCGGCGCTTCGTGGACTTAGGTCAGCAGCCACTCAGATGTTCGAACTCCCCTTGTCTACTTCGATACTAGTTGTGAACCAGGAGCTAATTGTGGACTTTCGACCTACCTGCTCATCCGACAGCGGGAAGTCCTCTCATCGGCCAGTCTTTCTACAAGTAACCCCGCCCGTCATCCGACTGCTATGGGACAGTGGTGGACCGTTCTGCAGGAACGGTTGGTTAATTGTCGTATCCACTCCGGTGACTCTTCTAGTGTGCAGACGGAAGAAAGCCTCGATATCTCAAGTTTGGTCTAGTAGACGTGAGACCCAAGCTACCAGATATTGTCGACTCCACCTTCACCCTAACAAAGTGCTTCAGCCCAGAGTCTGCGCAGCAGTCCCTTTTAAAATTTTAAGATCAGTCGTGGGTGCCATATTAAACAATAAATATTAAGAACCGTCACCTGAGTTTCCTGTGCATACGTTTCCGTGAGTTGCTTGGACCAATGAAAACCCTGCCCTTGACAACCTCATCATGACTTTTGTTGTTCAATGTGGCAAAACTTCATCATGGTATTTGCTGTTAGGGGCGGCATAACCTCAATTAAATCTACAAACACAAGAGCTGCTTTTAGAGCAATTTAAATCGGCTCTCATCTCATCGTTTAGGTTTAAACTCACATTTATGAGCCATAGTGGCGCAGTCCTGCTGCCCTGCTGCCCTGCAACATTTTCTCCAAGTATCTTCTGCCGCATCTAACATTTTCTACAAGTATCTTCCTGCCGCATATTTTCTACAAGTATCTTTTGCCACATCTACTACAGGTGTCCTTCTGGATACACTGCTGCACAGAATACCAACTGCGGTATCCATTTGAGATACATGCTGGATGTATCCGCTGGGCAACCAACAGGCCGCTCAGGCGAGGAGTGGCATGGCATTGTTTGCACCAAGAATGCAAAACAATCATCGTACGATTGAGGCCAGGCAGAGGCGCCATGCTAATAGACTACAGCTCAGCACTTTTGCTGACAAACAG
>SDVV010028319.1:0-11977 GCA_016164225.1 Gammarus roeselii | reverse complement strand
ATGACGATACAGAACTCTGGTCAATATGACGATACAGAACTCTGGTCAATATGACGATACAGAACTCTGGTCAATATGACGATACAGAACTCTGGTCATCATGACGATACAGAACTCTGGTCAATATGACGATACAGAACTCTGGTCAATATGACGATACAGAACTCTGGTCAATATGACGATACAGAACTCTGGTCAATATGACGATACAGAACTTGTATAGACTAATTTAAGCCACAAACACAGAAGGATTTTTTTCTCAAACTCCAAATTGTGGATCGAACTTTTTTATCCCAAAAATGATAACAAATTTATTGACGTACAGCAAAAAATTAAAATGGAGTGAACAATGGAAATGAATAACTGCTATTATTCTACCCACGACTGGAAACGGCATTTTAAAAAATCCGCTCAATCAGCCATATTATTTGACACAATGAACGTGAGGATATAAAAAAAGTCAGTATTTAAGGATATAAAATTTGATGACATGTTGGAAAATTACAGGAATATCCGAATACACAGAAGATAGCCGTCAAGTCATCATCTGTTAACGCTATTCCGAAGACAACATCTGCTATTTAGACGAACTTAATGTTAACTTATAAGTAAGGTTGGGGAGTAGGTTTACCTCAACATCCCACCCACCAATGGACATTGTTAGAGAACATTCTCTATTGTCCATTATTCAATATTGATATTTTGATTTCAAGAAGAATGAGTAAAGTAAGTAGGGTCACATATGTGTACATATTCGTGACAATTTACTGTTTAAACTTACATTACTTACACATTCTTTGCACACTAAACACAAATTTTGAAACTAACTGCATAGTTAGAATGGCATGTTTCATAGGCACAGGACAAAAAAAAATCAGTGAGTCGTAATAGATGGGTATAATATGAACAGGCTTCTACATGAACGAGATAACTGAAAGTTTGAGTAAATGTAACCGGAAAAAGAATAGCATTCAAATTTAACAGATTAAATCACAAATTGTATCACGGAGAATTTAATTGCGAAAGTAAATTACAATTCAAGAATTTCTGCACGTAAATGTTCAAACCTGAATAATTGTAGTTTGCGTTTGAAGGTAGCAATACTCCTCGTGTTCTCATGGCTACGGCATTCGAATATCAATTAACGAGTCAAGACTTGATGAGCAGAGTTGATAAAACTCTGCATTTTATCAATAGTTGGGACGTATACTTACAAAGATTGTCAATGGGATTAGTTCCTATGAATTTTTTTCGCATCGAATTGATTTTAAGCTTAGTAAACAAACACAGCAACGGAAAATTTATGATATGACACAGTGTTAGAATACTCCCTTGACAAAGAAGAGCAACGTGAGGTCACGTCTGCCAGCAAGTGATAGAGTTCTAACGACACACTCTTTTGACTAAGAAAGATAGGTCTCAGGTTTGTTTTGTATATAGAGGCATACACGTCTACAGAAAAGGCCGGAAAGGAATGAATAAGACTTTGGTACAAATGATTTTACGTACAAGTCGCGAAAAAAAAAAAAATTTGTAAAGAACGCCACACGATATGTATAATTTCCCTGCTACAAATGAGACGTGACGTTCCCAGTTAAGTCTTTGATCTACTTTTACACCGATAAACTTTTATTTCTATACTTATGCAACTGCTTGATCATTCAATTCGACTTGCGTGTTAGGAATTGATATTTTCCTTCTGGAAAATACCACGAGCTGCGTCATGCCGACATTTAGCGTCAGCGTATTGGATGCGAGCCAGTTGGAAACGTGGAGCAACTGATCTTTCCTATTAATGATAGTTTTATTAGATTTTTTTTCGGAAAAATAAAATGTGGTAACCTCTGTAAGAGGTACAAAGGATGACCTTGCGCTAATGTTTATATTATCATTAATATAGATAAGGAAGAGCAAAGACCCTGGGATCGACCCTTGTGGTACCCTTATATTTAGCGTACTGAGAGATGATTGTTTATTCCAACTCACTTGGTGTTTTCTATCGAGAAAATATTTTTTTTGTAAAACACTTCTTGATGGAACTAACTCCAGAATGCTGTAATTTCGCGACGAATCTCCCGATTCACTCAATCGACGGCTTTGCTAAGGGCCATACCAGCTGCAACAGAGACTTTACCACTAACTAAACCCATCAACGGCGTCTCAGTTAATTTTAATACAGCATGCTCAGTATTCCTGAAAGCCTGGAAGCCAAATGGATTTTGACTAAGTAAGTTTTTTGATACGAAGTGAGTATATAGTCTAGCATAAAATACCGTTTCAAATTTTAAATGTGACGCGCCGGACAAATATTGAGCGATAATTTATGTCCGTTTGTTATTCTTTTTATAAACAAGAGTCATTTTATCGATCATGAGTGCATCAGGAAAACTTTCTTGAACGAATGATTTATTTATTTTAAAAAATGGTTCTTGGAACAGTCCCAGATTAAGCTTTTGTTACATTGGTTGTGAGGTAATCCTAGCCAGTGCTGGTACTAATTTTTAACCATTTATGATTACTTTTACTTCGTTGGGGTCGGTAGGGGTAAAGATGAGCAGTTCAGGAGTCGCGTTCTCTAAATTATTTTCATAAGGGATGTTGCTGCTAATAATTGAATCACTTAGAGTATTTGGAATCCAATGAAGGAATTATTCAATCAAATCATTTGTGAGCAAGGAAGACTTCATCACTAACATTTTTCCTAGATTTATTGTTTAATATTATTTACTTGAGAGGTCTCAATCAGATTTTGTATATAGTTTTCACCAGCAATATTAATCAGTTTAGTGAACGCATTTTTGTACTGTTTACATTCATTTCTACGAGTGATGGGAGGCCTTTTGTATCTACTGTACAGTCTGTCCTTTTCTTTTTGTGAGACAAACTAGTATGGTGTCATCCATGCAATCATAGACTGTTTGTGGCTGAGCTCTCCCGCAATAGGCAGAAAATGCACCTCGAACAGTTCAATTAACATGCTATGGAAATGCGTGAATGCACCAGTTGTGTTTGTTGTGGATGGTATTTCAAGCTAGTCGTAAACTTTGAGAGCCATGGTAAAGTTTTAAATGTTACGGTCGTTATAATTACGATGGGTAGTTACAGTCGGATTACGAAATTCCTGAGGATTTAACTATTGAATGATAATTGAGTAATGGTCGGATACATCTGAGATGATCACAGCCAAAAGAGTTACACAATTACCATTGTTGACAAAAATGTTATCTATTAAAGTTGCAGATCCAGCAGATGCAATCGTAGGTTGAGTATTTAGTGAGTAAACACATCTTTAATATGTTTGCACACACCAAGTGAACGAGGCATACATATGAAGCTAGATTTGTCTGTGTGTCAGGACCCTCGACTTTTAATCAATAATAGCAATGACCTAATAGAATGATAAATGGCATTTTATGTCAAACAATCAAACTGTGGGTCAATATCACATTTGGTCATTCCAGATTGTATGACCGTTGGTCATTCCAGTCATGCGATCCTTGAATGAACTAGGTTAATAGAGTTACTGTTTTATGAAGAAGAGTCATGTAGTAACTGTATTGATCAACTAGAGTACTACAGTAACTGAATTCAACACAGGCAACTAATAATTAGTCTTTGAATACAACATGCGCAATTTAATAATAATTCAAGCGTAAATCCTCTACCACAACGGTAACCCATGAAAGCTACTGCTCAAGGAGACCGCAGTAGACGTTTATGTTTGTGTGCAAACAATTAAATGTTGGAGGTTCTTAAAAACCTGGAAACTTTTTTTGTCCTAATTGTTTCATTTTTTTCGACCCAGCTGCTAAAATGTTTCAGCCACCTAATTAAGATTTTTTTGTTCAGAACTTTGTCGTTATCATAACATTAGTCCGATCCCACAGTCGACAATGTAAATACAGGAGCATCCAAGTCTTTAGGTTGAGAAGACACTTGCGCCTCAGCGGAACTTCTGAACCCATTTGCAACAATTACCAATCTGTCCGCCGTTCATTTGGCAGTACAAAACTAGGGGGAACAGCGAGAACAGACAGATGGGATGATAGGGGATCTTATTACCACGATCAGCGAGAACAGACATGGGGGAAGATAGGGCTCTTATTACCACGATCAGCGAGAACAGACACGGGGGGAAGGCAATAGCACTTATTCTTTAAACTAGAATCCCAAAAGAATAAAATATATACTTAAAACCCTGATTCCACTGCGTTATCACAACTGAACTTACATGAATATTCTAAGTTATTTGTTCAAATGAGAATGTTAGATTCATGACGAAACTTCTTTGGACATTAAGTTTAATTTTGAATGTTATCTAATTTTCAGATGAACAAGACTCTGACACCAACGGAATTCCAAACAAACAAACTTCCACCGGAGGTTGTAAACAGCAATACAATCGAAACGTTCAAGTCACGGCTCGATAAGTTCTACAAAAATCGCCGATAAATAGCTAAGCCGATCCCTTTCTTGTTGTTATAAAAAGAAAAACAGAAATGGCCCACGAAGCTCTCTTAGACGCTCTACTTCAGAACTAATCCTCCTGCTATCAAAAGACAACCTAGTTTGGGCCAATAGGCCTCTCAGACGTTCTACTCCAGAACTAGCCCTCTTGCTATCAGAAGACAACCTAGTTTGGGCCAGTAGCTCTATTGTTGTCTTCCTAAACTTGTAAACAATTGTAAACTGATCTTATCAAATCGACGAAGAAAAACTGGAGAATACATCAGACTCACTTTCTACTCTAATTTTTACGCGAGCATGCCAGCTTTTTTTTCACTTTGTCGTCAGTGTGTGAAAACACGTCACGTGCTCTGTCAGAGCTTGTGAAATGTAAAAAGAAATATAATGAGCTTTTTCTTCCTGGCCCGTATGTTTTTTCCTCGTGTATATTTTTCAGTCAGGGTGGCTCGAAGAAAAGGTCGCAATAATTAAAAGCAAATAGACTCTAGGCTTAGATTTAACATGTTTTTTTTTTCTAAATATATTTGCAATTTTGTCTAGTTTAGGAACAAAATGAGTTCATGATCCATCGATTCATCAATAAGAACTCATATCCGGCATCAATGTTGTGGCCGTTTTATGCGCTGAAAATATCTTTCATGTTCATTGATCCCAGATTGAACACCATGAGCACGATTATTCGGTGCACTGACGTCACCATAGATGCTATTTTCATCATGAAATTAGTAACACATGGCTGGGTGCACATGGTCAACCGAAACGTTGCAATAATAAACAAAGCATCCCTTGATCACACTGCCACCTATGGTGAGAGCCGTAAACGACAAAATGATTTCAGGACTCAGGCAGTTGACCTTACCATCGCTTTGGGATATTGTGAATGCAGACTCATTTGACCACATAGCACGTTTCACTCTTCCATGGTTCATTTTTTGTGTCTCATTGCAAACTGCAGTCACTTCATCTGATATGCCGGGCAGACAATTGGATTCCCATTTGAAATACACTTGTGGAACGATCTGTCTCAATTCAAGGCAACGGAGCGTGCGCAAAATCTTTCTCATCTTAATTATACCAACACGTCGTTGCCTTTCATTTTATACCAATCGTTTGAAAGGAATGTCTGTCTTGGTCATTCAATAGTTTACGCCTCCCCATTTCAGAGGAGATGACGTTGGTTTTCCGTTTTTCCACTTTGCGATGATGAGTTGCTATGTCCGCAAGTTTATGTCGGGATCGGATGCATTTCACGTTTTGCTGTACATGCCTGTTGTAAAGCAACTCACCATCCTTCGTCAGAAATGAACACATACCCTGCACGTGGTTTTCAATGATGGTCAACTATCTTTTATTTGACGGACAACACACGTACGGCAACGGCATAAAAGTCGCAGCGAGTGAATCTGAGACGCGAACAAAGTTTCAGGAATTTGTATTCCGAGTAGATCCCACTCAACAATGCACAATTTGTTCTTCAACCAGCAGAAATTGCAAAGAAGAAGTCTCAATGACACTGAAAAGTTGGTCAGAAGTGTCCTTTCATTGCTCTAACTTTGAACGGCGGATCAATAGCACAAACTTTTAAGCAATATTGCCGAACTTATCTGAACAGATTTTTTCCACTTTTTTAAATTGTACCGTTAGATAACTTGGAGTTGTGGAAATGTGCTGATGGCATACATAGACAGAGGCCGACGAGATGCACATGAGGTGAGGGTGGCTAGAGAGAGACATACAAAATGCAGAAGAGGGGAGTGTAGCTAGACAGAGACCTACAAAATGCACAAGAGGGAAATGTGGCTGGACAAAGATCTACAAGATGCGCACAAGGTGAGTTTTTCTAGACAGAGACCAACCAGATGCTTGCAGAAGAGGGGTTTCAGACAGTCCTACAAGTTCCGCACGCGTCGAGTGTTGCTTGACATTGACCTTCTATATGCACACGCGATGAGTGTTGCTAGCCAGAGACCTACGAGTTGCATACGAGGGGAGTATTGTGAGATAGCGATAGATATACGAGTCACGCACGAGGTCAATGATCGTAGTTAATTCAAGCACGTACAGGTAGTGCAGTCAACGAGTGCACCACACATCTCTTCTATCCCATGCGTTGTTATTGTAAGACTATTCGAAGATTAGCATCCAGGTCAATGTTGAAAAGCAAACATTAATCTAGCGGTCATTCTATATCGATGCATTCCTTCAGACAGGATTTGAGAACAGTATTGGCGGGCTTAGACTTCTTGAGGCATGATTTGAGTATAGTATTGGCGGGCTTAGACGTCTTGAGGCATGATTCGAGTATAGTATTGGCGGGCTTAGACGTCCTGAGGCATGATTCGAGTATAGTATTGGCGGGTTTAAACGTCTTGAGGCATGATTCGAGAACAGTATTGGCGGGCTTAGACGTCTTGAGGCATGATTCGAGTATAGTATTAGCGGGCTTAGACCTTGAGGCATGATTCGAGTATAGTATTTGGCGGGCTTAGACGTCTTGAGGCATGATTCGAGTATAGTATTGGCGGGCTTAAACGTCTTGAGGCATGATTCGAGAACAGTATTGGCGGGCTTAGACGTCTTGAGGCATGATTCGCGTATAGTATTGGCGGGCTTAGACGTCTTGAGGCATGATTCGAGTATAGTATTGGCGGGCTTAGACGTCTTGAGGCATGATTCGAGAACAGTATTGGCGGGCTTAGACGTCTTGAGGCATGATTCGAGAACAGTATTGTCGAGTTTAGACGTCTTGAGGCATGATTCGAGTATAGTATTGGCGGGCTTAGACGTCTTGAGGCATGATTCGAGTATAGTATTGGCCGGCTTAAACGTCTTGAGGCATGATTCGAGAACAGTATTGGCGGGCTTAGACGTCTTGAGGCATGGTTCAAAAACTCTTTCTTTCATGAAACCTTTTTCTAAGACTATCCTTGCTGCAGGACGTTGGGGATGGGAGCAAAGAGAGGGCTGTATGAGGGTGTCGTTGTGCCAACTGTGCTGTAAGATTAAGAGACCCTAAGGTGAGGGTGCAGAGGATGTTTTTTATAAACACTGCATCAGTAAGCTTGCTGTGAAAGGGACGGGCTTAGACGTCTTGAGTCATGATTCGAGTATGGTATTGGGGGGCTTAGACTTGTTGGGGCTTGACTTGATGGTCCCGTAGTTTGCTGATGATGGAAGTCCATGGAATATTCTTTTGTGCTCTACAATATAAGCCACGTGCCCTGTGTTATTTGAAACCAATGTTACCTTGCGAACCGAGCTTTCAAAGGGAATTCGCCGTTCAATGTAAACGCGTCCTCGTGCTGGGTTGAATTCACGTTAATAAAATCTGTGCCCGCTGTTTCTCCTGCTGTTAAAAACTTAGCTCCGTAGTCCTGTCCCAGAGCCCTTTTGGAATGTTGAACAACAAATTTGAGCAGCGGAGTTTTGACGGTGGCGGAAGACTTCAGTCGGAAACCTCGAGCTTCTTACAGACTTTCCTTGACGCGCGAGGTTGGCCAAAGCCTGTGAGCCGAGCGGATTTTATCAGTGAATCAGGGGATGGAAACTGTCCGTCTGGACTGCTGCTGGCTTACAAACAGACACTGGGAACAGATGCTGTTAAAATACGAAGTTCAAGACATACTTATAGCTGAAAGACAAAAAAAAAAAAAAAAAGTGTAGAAAACTATACAATTGTAATTATTATTCGATTTTAGTGTTCTTTGGTCTTTTTGAATATAGGTTATTAATTCAGAACTAGAAATATCCTTCCATGTACAGGTAACACTAGTATTTATTTCAAACATTCCTAAAATCATGGATGTTCATAGAAATGTGTATAAAATTATTCAACTAGAACAATGGTGGACTTCTCTTTGAACATTACCAGCACCAGTCAGATGTTGATGCCCAACCAACAAAGACATTGAGAATCATATCATAAAACAAGTTACGATGATGATAAATCTCTATTTTTTGTAATCTTAAAAGGTGTCCAATTGGGGAACTCCCTTACAAAAAAGAACGCATGGTCAACTGCATTGTTTATATGCAAACCCAATCCCAATCATCTATTCGTCTCTCAGGGTTATTACTCTTAGCTCTCACTTGTAGGTATGATACACTTGTTACGTGTAATATTATCCGTGTATTTGTTTTCATTTGTTAAGGTCTAGTTAGGTTGCCCTCAAAAAGTTTGCTACTCCGGGCACACTTCTTGTTTCTGGAAATAAACCTTGTTCATGATATGTATTCGGCTTGTCTGATGTTCATTAGCAACAAACATTTTATAAACAGAACTAGAAATAAATTGTTTCAAAGTGCTTTTGTTAGTGTTGAATTTTATATTTTTAACATTTTCTATATTTGAAAAAACAGTAAAATTTGTCTTTTTTTTCAGTCCTAAAAATGTAGCCATCCTGATTTCAAAATCATATATACTTATTAATACAATGAATCTTGCACCAAGAAGGATGTGAGCTTCATACATCCTTCTTGCACCATGAAGGATGTGAGCTTCATACATCCTTCTTGCACCATGAAGGATGCGAGCTTCATACATTATTCTTGCACCAACAAAGATGTGAGCTTCATACATCCTTCTTGCACCAAGAAGGATGTGAGCTTCATACATCCTTCTTGCACCAAGAAGGATGTGAGCTTCATACATCCTTCTTGCACCAAGAAGGATGTGAGCTTCATACATCCTTCTCGCACCAACAAGGATGTGTGCATCACTCGACGTCGGTTCATTGGTTAATTGAAATAATCTTCGCTTAATGAGAGTTTTAAAGTCCCGTCTTCCGACTGTTGCTATGATTTGTTGTTCAATGCAGTGTCGTGTTAGGTTCATTTAGGGGCCGTTTTCACGTATAATTTTCAGTGTGTATTCTCAAAAACTATTGTGCAATCAGCGACCGAATAAAGATGCCATTTTTCTAAGCTATTTCTTTAAAATTCTTGATTCCATGGCATCTCCGATCAAGCCTCAATGCCATAACATTTCCTCTTTGTAGGCCGTCGTAAATTCTGTGCCCAAGAAAACCGTTAACAAGCGAAGAATTTGTTCAAGGGCCAAATCAAGGAAGTCTGAGGGCGGCGGACCAAACGTCCTGTCGAGTACAGAGCGCCGTAGGATGGCATTTTTATACGTAAGGGAATTATCCGTAGGAGAGATACCCGTAGGGGAAAAGGTGCATCATCAAAACTGAGTTGACTTAGGGATGTGCAAAATGTTTGGAGCAAGGCGTAAAAACATACCATGGCCGAGTACATGAATAAAAACTGAATGCATTTAAAATGAGAAACATGGCTTCGATAAATATGAGCTGCGTTGAGAGGGAATATGAGAAAGTGAACTTAGTTAATATCCGTAATTATTCTACTTCATTTTGAACATATACATTTACATATTCGGTTTCAATTTTCAGGTACTGATTGAAGACCTATTTGACCATTAATAAAAGTATTTTTATTACAGTTCACTAAATACTTCGACTTCAAGTTTTTAGACTGAAGGCCCGAATGGAGGAGGGATAAATGAAAATAATTAGTTACTATCGAGTGCATTATTTAGCCAGATATCAATTGAATCATTTGTGTTTCAGTAACAGAATACATTCATAAATTCCTGCTCTGCGAGCAATAAATTGACTACACCGCCCAGAGCCCATTCCCGTCCCATCAACCGCCAGCTGTGACGACTCAAGGCCAGAAAAATGCCGGTCTGGCAGCCAGTGCTGCCACCGCCAACAAACTCATCGATTTATGAGGCCTAGTGAACTCGAAAAGGTTTCGCTTTCACCATCTTGAAAGCTTCCCTGTTGACGGAGCTGCTGCTGCATTAGCAAGTTTGGAACACAATCCCATGTCTCACCGTTTGCCTTTTTTTAGCTTTACTACGGCTTTTTCGAAGAAAATCAAATAAAGTAATGCTATAAATAGATAGATGGAGAAATATTGCATAACAGAGAAGGCTATAAGTAATACTTTCAATGGAGAAATCTTGCATGATAATATTAAAAAGTGTCAAGTGTTGTACAAAAGTTCAAATGTAATAAAAGTCACTCGTTTAAGCTATGCCTCGTATATGTTATGCCTCGTACAAGCTATGCCAAGTATAAGCTATGCCTCGTATAAGCTATGCCTCGTATAAGCTATGCCTCGTATAAGCTATGCCAAGTATAAGCTATGCCTCGTACAAGCTATGCCTCGTATGAGCTATGCCTCGTATAAGCTATGCCAAGCATAAGCTATGCTTCGTATAAGCAAAACTTATACTCGTAAAAGCTATTCCTCGTATAAGCTATGCCTCGTATAAGCTATGCCTCGTGTAAGCTATGCCTCGTATAAGCTATGCCAAGTATAAGCTAAGCCTCGTATAAGCTATGCCTCGTATAAGATATGCCTCGTATAAGCTATGCCCCGTATAAGTTATGCCCCGTATAAGCTATGCCTCGTATAAGCTATGCCTCGTATAAGCTATAAGAAGAGCAGAAGATTACTCACCGGTAATCGAGGCGTGATGCTTCAGTTATACCGTTTCGGTCTGCAGTACATTTCAACAGCCATCCGTGGCAAACCTACTAAGACTTCAACGGCCATTCGTGGCCAACATGCTAACATTTCAACAGCCATCCGTGGCCATGATGCTAACATTTCAATGGCCATTCGAGGCAAACCTGCTAACATTTGAACGGTTATTCTTGGCAAACCTGCTAACATTTCAACGACCATTCGTGACAAACATGCTAACATTTCAAGGGCCATCCGTGGCAAGCATTGTGAACATTTCAACGGCCATTCGTGGCAAAAATGTTAATATTTCAACGACCATCCGTAGGAAAAACGCTAATATTTCAACGGCCTTCCACGGTAAACATGCTAACATTCCTACAGTCATCAGTAGCAAACATGCTAACATTTCAACGGCTATCCGGGCAAACATGCTAACATTTCAACGGCCATTCGTGGCAAACATGCTAACATTTCAACAGCCATCCGTGGCAAACATGCTAACATTCCAACAGCCATTCGTGGCAAACATGCTAACATAACAACAGCCATCCGTGGCAAACATGCTAACATTTCAACGGCTATTCGTGGCAAACATTCTAACATTTTAACGGCTATCCGTGACGAGCATGCTAACATTTTAACGGCCATTCGGGCAAACATGCTAATATTTCAACAGCCATCTGTGGCAAACATGCTAAAATTTCAACAGCCATTCGTGACAAACATGCTAACACTTCAGCGGCCATTCGTGACGTGCATGCTAATCGGATCGTTTGGTTCACAATCATTTATACATGTTTAGTGTTTTTGTAAATTTACCTTATACCATGAACAACTACAGGACACGAATTTCTTGCGGAAACAAAATTGTGGAAATGTCCGAACGAAGGGATACGTAAGTGTATAGATCAATCAATGTACATCGGACTGCGAGAACATTAAAGGTATATAACACACCGTATACACTAAGTTATCCAGTGTTCACTATAAATATATTATCTTTCCGCCTCTG
>SDVV010028318.1:0-11977 GCA_016164225.1 Gammarus roeselii | reverse complement strand
CATTTGTCCCAGTTCACTGTAGCTTTATTTGCAACAGCTGAGCAAATCTGCATAAGTTCAGAATCTTTGCGTTGAAAGGTTCTCAATTCCTCAAAGTCAAAATTGAGGAACCAAGTCGGCAACCTCGCCGCTCTCACTGCTCGCAGCGCTAGGTTGACTAACGCTCGAATCTCTAGATTCAGACTTGGGTGCGTCTGCAGAGGTTATCTCTACTTACGGTCTAATCTGCATAACGGTCGTCTTGTTTTCTCTTTCTGCCCTGTCGTCCTCTAACATGTACAACGTTTTGCTACCTGCCGACTCTACATAGTTTTCTCGTTCCTCACCTCCTTCTTTTGCCAACAGGTTAAAGTGAACTCCGCCGATCAAGTGAAGATGGGCGCCAACACGCCCAGAAGCGCTGGGAAAATCGATCACTCCTAGTCGGTCAACGTGGACTTTAAAACCAATGTCGTACAGAGCAACGAATGCGGGTAGCGCCTCGGCGCAGGGAAGGACTCCCGGGTACAGCATCGCTCTCAAATTACGCCTTGACACTCTACTCGAGACAATACCAAAATCTTCCGGTGCCTTCATTAACCTTCCTAGTACCTTTTAACGCAGGTGCAAATGATGATCCATGAAATCGTACAATAGCAGAGACATACACAGAAATAAAGAATCTGCACCTCCAGTGACCGTTACATATCGTTCATCTTTCTTTACCGTGAAAGTTTCATCAACTTCCTCCACTAAATCGTTCAGCTCAAATGCACGGGATAAACTATCTGCTACAACATTATCTTTGCCCGGAATGTACTGTAGCTCATAGTGACCTACGTTCAGGTCTTTGAACGTCCGCAGTAGTCTTGAATCTACTTTTTTCATATTAGCAAGGTAGATTAGAGGTCGGTGGTCGGACCTAATAATATAAGCGCGTCCTGACAAGAAAGGTCCAAAATGTTTCACTGCCCATCTCAGTGCTGCCAGTTCCCTATCCGTTGTACTATAGTTCCGCTCGGCCGCATTAAAAGCAGTACTCGCATATGCAATAACATTTTCTTTGCCCGCCTGAACCTGTGTGTGGACCGCTCCGGCTCCTACCAGGCTTGCGTCAGCCATAACGGTCAATTTACTAGAAAGGTCTGAGAACTGAGGATATGCTAGCACTGGGGGAGATGTCAGAGCAACTTTAAGATTCTCAAATGCGTTCGTGCAATCATCGGTCCATTTCAAGCTCTTACCCTTGGTTACATCAGTCAGAGGAGCCATCAATTCACTACACTTCGGGATATGTCTGCGAAAAAAATTGACCATACCTAGGAAAGACCGCACCTGACGAACAGTTCGGGGCATCGGGTACTTCATGATTGCCTCAATGCCAGCGGGAGATGGTTCGATACCGGCGCAACTTACTAAGTGCCCAAGGTATTCCACTTTCCGACGTAATAAACTGCACTTCTGGGGTTTAACTTTAAGGCCATGGTCAGCCAGACGCGACAAAACGGTCTCTAGATTGGTGAGATGTTCTTCAAAATTCGAGCCGGCCACGAGAATGTCTTCAATGTACGCCATAGCTACGTCCCAAGACAGACCCGCGAAGACAAACGAAATGAGGCGCTGAGTGGTAGCTGCGGCATTTGAAAGACCAAATGGCATTACTCTAAATTGGTAATGGGAGCCGCCAGTCGAAAATGCAGTGTAAGGCCGACTTTCAGGTTCCAACTCTATCTGATAAAACCCCTTACTACGATCAAGTGTCGAGAAATAAGTCGCGCCACTGAGGGTGGACAGCAGGTCAACCATGTCAGGTAGCGGAAACGAGTCTAAGCGGGAAACGTTAAGTAAACGATAGTCTAAACATATCCTGACTGCACCGTTCTTCTTACGAACTGGAACTAGTGGGGACGACCATGGGCTATCAGACTGTTCGATAATACCTTTACGCTCGAGTTCTCCCAGCTGTTCTTCGACCTCGTGCTTCATTGGACCCAACACTCTGTGATAACGCTGTTTCACTGGTCTCGACCCCTGGACATCAATTCTATGTTGAACGGTACTGGTTAAGCCCAAATCAAGTTTGCTCCTAGACACAGCATGTCCAAATTTGTCCAAGACTGCTTTAACTCAGCACAATTGTACTTCGGATAGGTCAGTTTTGGACATGTCAAACAGAGAGCTAACATTAGGCAAGCCTGACTCCGATTGAGTATCACATCGGTCAAGTAAATGAACATACGCATCCAGCTCTACTAATCGTCCCAACAATGTTTTACGAGGGAGAACAAATTCGGTAGAGAGGAGGTTAGAAAGTTCAACAACTACGGTACCGTTACAAACTCTGTTTAGTGACCTTGCCAACAACACACCTGATTCATGCAGGGGCCGAATCATCCGGTTCAAAACACACAGTACAGTTATTATTGTGATCAGGGTTTGATACTTTCGCTCTAATCAAAAGTCTAGATTCAGGAGGAATAGTGATGGCGTCCACGTTTCTAACAAGACCAGTCGAGTAGACACATGAATTATCAATCAAAGGGAGTTCAATTGGAACCGATCCTACAGGGGCGTACATGAGTTTTCTAGCCCCCGCATCAAGAATCATGTAGTGGTTCTCCAAAAAGTCATTTTTTAACAGTACAGAACAAGGTAATGATGATCTAGGCACAATCAACAAAGGTACAGGTGAAGCTTCTAAGTCGCCAATGGCAATCTTACCTATGGTTGTTTACTGACTTTAATATTCGAACCACCGAACCCCTTCAACGTTTTAGTAGGCATCGAGTTTGCGTTTCTGGACAGAGCAGGACTAGTTGCTACAAATGAATCGGTTACGAGAGACACACTAGAGCCATTATCAATAAGCGCGTCAGTCAGCGTGCCTTCTATCATTACTCTGATGCAAAGTCCTCGGCCGCTGCTCCTCTTCTCCTTCGTCCGCATGATGATTCCTACATCTGAGCAGGCTGATTCCTCCGTCTGCGCTGCCGGCGCCTGCTGCACGACAGCGAAAGTCAGTTTCCCGACTCCTGTCGGGATGGTCCTCTTCCCGTGGTGCGCTGAAACTCACGGCAGTCCCTCATGAAGTGGCCATAGCTGCCACAGAAGGGACACAAGTTATCATAAGGGTTTCCTCGGCCACATCCTCTTCCATGGGATGCACCACGTCCACGGCCAGCTGGTCCTCCACGGCCGCGCCACGATCCACGCTGGGGTGCGGTAGAACGGCACTGGGCAGCGAAGTGCCCCAGATTGCCACAGGAGTAGCAATGCAGTTTTGTTGACCGAATGATGGGGCTCTCTTCTCTGATGCTCAAGCTGGCGTCGGGTTAGGTGGGGCACAAACTCCGATAGTGCGAAGTCTCCATATGGCTTCCATGGTCCGTTAAGCAATCAGAAAGAGCCCCTGCAAGTGGCAGTGCCATATCCAGGGTAGGGTTGGGCATCGTCAGAAGATGAGCCTCCACAGCACGGCAGACCTCTGGACTGAGAGACAGCATCAACTTGGGCATGACCACTGTCTTCACACCATCGCCTGCGCCGAACGCGGCTGTAGCTAGGGCCTCAAGCCTCAGCGCATACACTTGGAGGCTCTCGCTGGGTCTCTTCGAAGCCTGCAGAAAAACTTCCTGCGGGGACCGAGGGATGCCTTGGCTTGCCTTGCAGCAACTGATTATCATTCTCTTCACGCCGTCGTAGTCCGTAGTCGTTGCTCCAAGGGCACTCAAAGCCTGGCGAGGCTCTCCAGCAAAAAAGTTATGAAGAACTAAACCCCAGCTTCTCGACTTAGGTTCATAGAGAGACGCTGCATAGGTTTCAAATAGGGTGAAAAAATCTTCAATTGTATAGCTTCCGTCGCTCCTATCGTAGACTGGTGGTGGTGGAACAGTTACCTGGCGAGCACTTGCGATCGCTTCTGCTACCAAGCGTAGTGCTGCGGCGTTTTCCTCCATCCCGAAATGGCTTCAGGTAAAAAGTTGAACTTCTGACACCAATTGTGGGTACCTGCACTTCTTGACCCGGCGACCCCACTACCGCTCGTAGTCAGGATGGTCATAGAGGCGGCATGTCGTCCAGGCCAGTATAGGCTCGGTGGGTCAACCGGGGTACAGGACCACACAGTAACTCTCACAAAACGCCACACAACAGGCTTCAATATAAATAGGTTAAGAACCAGACTAATATTCACCACATTATATTCAATAAAACCCAGTTCAGAAAAAGCACTTCAAAGCTACACTTTGAATTCAGGGTTCACCGCGCTAGTAACGCACCCAATATTCATTAACTGGCGGTACCGAATCATAACAGAAGAGCGGTATGGCGAACGTAGAGTGACGGAGCAATGAAAAGAATAAGTAAGGAGCGACGGAAGGAGCCGACAGAGGCATGGGCTGACCTCTTTCGGGGACGGCTCTAGATCAACTGCCGGTTGATGATGATGATGATAGTTAAGACAGGAAGATGATTAGGAGAAGAAAAAATAAGAGAAAGGAAAACAGATAGAGAATGAAAGATTCGGTTCTAGCCGAGTGCTATTAGAGTCTTAGATTCGACGGTTTGAGTGCGGTTTAGTTAAGTAAAGTTTCGATCGTCGGATCACAAAAGCTAAATTAAATAATTACCATTTGAAAAGATGGCTCCTTTGCTTTATATTTTTTTATGGCTTGTCGGTGCATTCGGAATTCAGAGTGTCAGCATACTTAGGACAATTGTCTTTTTTTGGGGCTTGTCGAGGTCCTTCGAAGGGCGCTTTGGAATTGACGGTCATATGTCCTTGAGTATCCACGCGAGTGTTCTCGCGTGTTACCCTTGTATGTTTTGTTATGGCTCGTCTAAACATTCAAAAGGTCAGACTATTTTTCATACGACGGTCAAATGCCATACAAGGACTTGTCGAGTTTTGTGCGGTTCAGTTATATAAGTCGGTCAGATGCCCACTGGAGTCCATATTACATATAAGAGAATGTTACATAAATGTATCAAGTAGTTAGTAAGTTGCGTTCGGGGGGTTGCCAATTACTCGAGAGTGACTTGAGGGAAATTGAAGGTCGGTGTTTTGCCTTCGTCTATTGTTAGTAAATCCTTTATTCTTTCATTGTGAAAGTTTTCTAGTTTGGACCAAATAGTAGTTGCTTGGTTATGGAGGGAGATGTTGATTGGGTCTAGTCCTGCAAGTTCATTTACTGTTTGATTTGTTTGTCCTTCTCTAAGTCTTATGTTTGTTATAATTCGAGCAGCTTTGTTCTGTACTATTTGCATCTGTTGGGTTAGTGACTTGCTAGCTACGTGGAGGGGTACGGGTGGATATTCTAGAACTGATTTGATTAAGGCATGGCACAGTTTTCTTTTGTTTTTTATGGAGAGATTTCTAAATCTGAATACTATTCTTAATTGAAGTTTTGCCAGGTTTATCCTGTTGCGTATGTGTTTATGGAATCCATTTGTTGTTATAATGAGACCAAGTGCTTTTCCTTCCCTTTCATATTCATAGTTATCTTGATTGATGATGATCGGTTCCGTTTTCGTTCTTAGAATAGGTATTATTTGAAATTTGGCTCTGTTTGTTTTTATTTTCCAGACTTTCTCATAGCTGTTGACTTTTTCGATTTCTCTGATGGTTTGCTGGGCCAACATTTTCTCAGATTTGCCTCTGTATCGGACTATTAGCGTGATGTCGTCTGCATAAATTAGGTTGACATTTTCACCCGATGCCTCGGGAACATCATGGGTACAGAAATTAAATAGAGTTGGAGAGAGACACCCTCCTTGTGGTACTCCGCTCTCAAGTTGAAACTCCTCTCCCACATAGTCACCTATGCGAATCTTTGCTTTCCTTTTGTTTAAATAACTACTTGTAATCCAAATCAGTTCGTCTGGGAGATTGTTGTTCAGCATTTTGTAAATCAGTCCCTTGTGCCATACTTTATCAAACGCGCGACTTATGTCCCGTAAAACAATGTTCATTCTCATGCCGTTTGCTTTTCCGGCTGCTATTGCTTCATATGTTGTTGCAGTTGCTGTTCCTGTGCCCAGTCCAGGTCTAAATCCATGTTGATTACTGTTGTGCAAGTTGTTTCTTGTTAGGTATTTCATAATTTTTTGGTTGATAACTTTTTCGAGGATTTTGCCTGGTACTCTCACCAGGGAAATTGGTCTATAATTTGAGTGCTCAAGTGGGGATTTATTAGGTTTCGGTAGGAATATCATAATTGAAATTTTCCAAACGGATGGATAGTGACCTATTGAAAGCGATGCGGTGATTATTTTCTGTAAGTTTAGTAGCATGTTATTAGGCAAATTTTTTAAGTGGTATTTTGTGATTTCATCTTCACCTGGAGCTTTTTGTTACATGGAGTTAATGATTTTTTTGAGTTCGCACATTTGGACTGTTTTAATACTGTCTGCCAACCTATTGATGTCCACTCGGGGATACGTTACTATTTTTTCGGTGTTATCCATAATATAATTGTTTACTTCAAGTTCTTTTTCATGGTCGAACTGTGCATTTTCCTCTGCAGATATTTTAAATACTTTACTCCAGTATTCTCTAAAAAGCTTTTCTTTACCTTTGTCGTCACATATTTCTTTATTGTTGTGATCTTTCATATACTTTTGTTGGCGTACAGAGTTGTTTCCAATCATTCTCTTTATTGACATCCAAAAGTCTTTGCAGTTTCGTTCCAAGTCGGTCTGGCTAATTAGATTTTCTCACTGTCCGTTTTTTAGTATCAAGTATTCGCTCTGTAGTTCGTTTCTTAGAGCTATCAATCTACTATATTTCTCCATACTTGGGCCGTTGTTTATTATGTCATGGCGCTGGGTGTCATACATTATGTTTGTGGTCCTAATTCTATGGTTGCTCTTAATGTGAGGAATGGTCCTATGTTTCGTTTTGGGGATGTATCTATTGTCGGCTTGAGTAATTGAATTGATCCATTTGGTTGCAAGTTGGTCTATTATATCTGAATTTGCGTGTGAGGTATGGTAAATTGCTTCCGTTGCTAATGTTTGCTTATAATTTTCCCAGTCGGCTCGTTTGAAATTTTTCCTTTCTTTTATTTTCGTTTGGATTGGGTTGGAGTTTATAGTGAGTATCACTGGGGTGTGATCGCTAGGTGTGGCAGGTCCTGGTTCGGCGTAATGATTGTGAATGGTTTTGTTGTTGCAGAGAATGATGTCTGGTGTAGTCTTTGATCTGTGTGTAAAAAAAGTTGGGAAGTGAGGGCCTATATGAGTGGCATGATTTCTGTCAATGAGTGTTTGGAGTTGTTGTTCCATTACATTGTTATTTTGATGTCCTAAAGATCGGTGTCTTGAATTTATGTCTCCGAGAAAGTAGGCTGGTTTGTTCTTTGTGAAAAATGTATAGAAGTCTGGGTAATGGATGTATCCTATTCTAAACGGTATATATGCTGTTGCTACTTTTATGTCACCGAGGCCTGTTTCTATTGTTGTGCTTATCGTATCTGAAGTGTATGATTCGACTATCTTATATTTTATATCTTTTTTGATGGCTATGGCAACTCCGCTGTTGACTTCGTTTAGCACATTTTTCTGATACACATCATAATTGTGAATTTTGATGATCTCTTCCTTCTTTTTGCCGTGGCTATTCAGTAAAACGATGTCTGGATCAATGGTTCTATATATATTGTTAAGGGCAAAATTTGTTGAGTCCCAGGGTCGGACGTTATGCTGTAGTATTTTTAATTTATTCACGGTGCTGAATGCATCTTGGTTTTTCTCGAGTCGTCCTTCGGCGGTGATGTTTGTGGTCCGTTGCGGATTTTACGGAATCCTGCCTGGGGAATAAACATGACATCTTCCTTTTCAACTCTCAATCGGTTTTGATCTTTTAAGTATTCAATATTCTCTTGGGTGAACAAACTATTTTCTTTGATTTGGTACTTAAAATTGTGTTCTTTAAATAATTGCTTCACTTCCTGTGGCTCCAAGTCTTTTGGTTCTATGGCTCCCTTTATTATTATGATTTCGATGTTGCATGCTTCGGCTGTGGTCTCTTCTTGTGCGATGCGTTCCATGTGCCGGTCAATTATGTCTTCTTCTTGGGTGTCGTCGTCTATTGTTATGTCAATTTTGCCTTCTTCATCTTCGCTTTCGTCAGTTGATGTTGATTCTTCACTCCGTCTCTTCCCGACTTTCTCCGCATCTCTTTGGATTTCTCTCAGGGCGCTCATAGTAGCAGCGATGTTGTCGTTCCTGAACAGCTTCAACGAGTCTGGGTTGTCGTCCATTTTGATGGGTTCTATTTTATTATTAATCAGAGTTTTATTGAGGTGTGATGAATATGTCCCGGGTTCCATGATGTTGTGCATGTGGGCATCTATTACCATGATGAAGGCTCTTGTTCCTGATGACATTAATGCTTCTTGAAACGCGTTAGTGGTTTTGTTTTGGTCTACATTCTTGATGGTGGATTGCACGATGTTGGCATATGTAGATTCTTCCTTCTTCCTCTTCTCGAGTTCTTCCTTAGCTTTTTTTCCTTTAATAGCTTCTTTTTTTGCTGGGCAGCTCATCGCCATTGTTCTGTGTGGGCCCTTGCAGTTAATGCACTTTTTTGTGAGGCTTGGGCAGTTTCTGTAGTCGTGGTCTTCTGTGCATTCCGAACACACTACTAGGTTAGGCGTTGGGCAATCCTTTGTGGTGTGATTTTCTATTTTGTAACATTTAAAGCACATTAGGATGTCTATGTACTCTTCCCGTTTGGTTTGGCTTGGTGGAATTTTGCAGTGAAAAAGTAGGGAGCCATTTTCCATTACTCTGTTTGCCATGTCTATTGTTTCAAGTTCTATTTTGAATACGTGGTAATGGACTCCAAATTTCACTACCTCCGACACTCTGAGGTTTTCATTACATCGCTCTATTTCGGTATGAATCTCCTCTTTTGAATGCTCTCCCACAAATGCATCTACCTGTCTGCATATTATTGAGCGTGCTGCTTTTATCTTTGGAGGGAGTTTTACCTCCAATCTGAGGGCGCTAAGCTTCTTCTTTGCGTCGATGGAGAGCAGTTTCTCCACGTCCTCCTCTCTCTCGGTAAATGCGTTAAATCCATTCTTCACTGGCTTCAGACCTGTGAGTGGAAGTTTCAGTTGCTGCTGTACAGTTTGAAAAATCTTGGCTCTGTCGGATGGTTGTCGATTGCCAATGAGGCGTAAGTAGATCTTTCCAAATCGCGACATCTTAGTGAGTGGGTGGTTCCCCCGGCGGCCCAGTTAGTCACCCCATTTTGCACGAGCAGCGTGATGAATTTTTGATATAGTATTTGTACTGTTTTTTCACATATATACTTCCATTTTTTTGGGTGAGGGATGAGTTTGTACATGAAAACATTTATTTATTTACATCCTACCTATCAAGTCCCTACTCTACTTTAGGTACCGTTGCCGATACCTAACACGCGCGCCCCACACTACTCGCAAGTCTTTGTCCTACCAAACCTAATCGTGTCCTTCCTATGTGCGCCGGAACTATGGGATACGACAGGGCCTATGTCTACCTAGTTATCCCTAAGTCTAACCCTCACACCCGCTGGTTCCGCACTATCACGGGCAAAGTGTAGGTGTGTGCAATCCCTACTCTAAGCTATCAGTTTTTGGTCAGGTAGGGGAACAAAGGTCTTTTCAAGTGTTCCTCCCCAACCACCGCGTCATTTTTCACAGTAGTTATGATGGATGCAGAGCTAGCCAGGAGATGCACCATCCCACTGCTGATGTCTGTCTTCCGACTCCCAAGTACCACCGGTACTGGGTAGCCAACATGTTAATTCATGTTCCCATCGTTGAGAGGGTGGAGAACGCCATCAGAAAAATGACGAAGCCTACGCAGACCACCAGTGCACTAACCTAGCCCTATTACACTTGTGGGTACCACTATCCTATTCACCCCCGCTGCTCTGACCCCCAGGACATGCCCCCCCCCCTTCTGTATCGCCAGTGCTGCTACCATAAGCACCACAAAAGGGCTGGGACCGTCACAGTAGAAGCCAATCTACCATCCTGGGGACAGCAGGGTCACTAAGATGAGACGAGCGTGAAGATAGATACAGACATAGAGAAATGATGAGAGCTGCTCGTGCTCATGGGTAGACCATTGTAGGCCGCCAGGGGGACGGGGTGCTTAGCAGCTCATGTCGTCCCCTGGGTCTTCTTTGAGAAGGAAGATATTCTTGCGCTGGTCTTCGTGGCTGCTCCGGTGGGTGCCGTCAGCTCCCAGGCCTGTCTCTACGGCAAGCTGGGTTCTCTTGTTGCTGCTGTCGTTTCCTTGGCTGCTGCTGGGATGTTGGTGTCGATTATTCTCCTGGTCCTCTCCGGTGTTCGCTGACCGATGGCTCAGTTGGGCTGCGCTGGAGCTATCACCTGCATGTCTTACCAGCCGGTTCACTCACAAGTGCATCTCTATATAGCCAACCAGCCACGCCCCCTTCCATCATGAAAATCGAATAAATAATTAATATAATAAATATCGTCGGAAATAAGTGAAATGAACAATGATAATTAATAAAACCTAAAGTGCAATATAAATAATGAGAAATAATCATTATTGGGGCACTAATTGAGAATATAACTGAAATTGCTTAAGGTTACTGGAACCCCCTCATGTGAGACAATGGCCCCAACATTGTGGTGGAAAAATCACCAGTCTGCTTTTCCAAACTAGACATCACAGAGGGAGGAGCCGGTAAGTCAGTGGGCCTGAATACAGAGAATTTTGTATAAATAAAGCACGGCCTCAGCCCCCACACTATTTTGTGTAGAAAACAAATAAGTTGTGGCAGAAAAAGTAAAAATTTCTTGGAAAATGCCAACCAGTGTTGTAATTCATTAGGATGTTGAAGTCGTGTGGCGCTAGTCTTCTGGGTTCCCTAGCTAACAGTTCTAGAACTGGCCCACCTCAGAAATTTATAATATCAGGGACAATTGCAGAGGGTGGAATTGAAAAAAAAACAGAGAAAATAAATGCTTCATTTGTAAAATGGGGCAACAGCAGCTGTAACAGCTAAAACTATAAAGCTTGGCAATATTTGGCCAACAATAGCTATGCCAATTCAAAAACAACCTAATAAAAGGAGGAGCTGGGACAACAAAATGGTTCTCAATGAACCAGCTGCTCCCTGCAAAACAAAAAAATAAAACACAGAAATTAGACTTTGCTATGTACAGGTATCACAAATTTTTCCTGACAATATCTGCAACAGCTGGGTCCACTGACCCTCACAAGAGGTTGTAACATTTCCTCCACAGCCAGAATACACAGGAAAACAGTACTCTAAAAATAATGTACAGATAAAAGTTAATAAGGGTGTAATGTTTGAGTAAAACTCATCAAATTATAATAGGGTGATACATCAATAGATTAATTATAACTGTAGGCAATAATATTCATGACACAAACACTTGATACATTCTAAATGCACTTATAAAATCTGAATATGTAAAACATAAGAATGCTTAGATGGATCAATGAAAACCACTTAGAACTCTTGCTTGTCAGTCAAGTGAAACCGCCGCAAACCTCTATCAACAAACTCGCAGGTTAACCCTATCATGAGTAAAAATTAATGAATGTAAAACTTCCGGGAAAGCATCATTATAAGTAACCCAATATAACAGGAAACAAGCAATATACATCAGATATCAATCGATAATCACAGACAGCAGTCATGTTGGCACCTTACAGGAAGTTTAACGCTTCTGCCATCACCGGCATGAAAGCAAAGCACAATTTACTAATGACCATTAACGGGAAAACCCACACCTGGGTACAAAAGGAAAACCAAAAACACTTCAAACACTGGTAAAAACTGAGTTGCGGAGTTTTTGGGTGATATTCTGTTTGAGTTTGTTTAGGTTGGGGCGGGTTCTTCTGCAGCGTGTTGGCTTTGGATTTGTCTGCTTTTTGCTATGATGTGATGCTGGAGTGGTGGGTTGTGGTGCGTGTTTGTGTGGGTGTGTGTTTGTGTGTGTGT
>SDVV010028317.1:0-11977 GCA_016164225.1 Gammarus roeselii | reverse complement strand
GTTTGATTGTCCACAGAAATACGGATTGAAAGACGCGTAAATCACTCATCTCCAAGGCCTGAGGTGCACAGGTTGGCAATGCCATTTGACGGTTTCAGTTCAGACTGAACTAAAGATGTTGTTTAAATCTATTAGAATATAAATAATTCACCGTATACTGTACTTTTACAACGCAAAATTGCTTGCTTTGAGACAAACGAGTTTAATCATCACGCAAAAGAATTGTGTAACGCATGGAGACCAAAAATCTAAATGATGGATATTGTAGAAATGATTTAAAAAACCTAATACTTCCATTGGTAGAGATAATGGAATGATTCAGTCGCCTAACTTATTTTGAAATATTTTCTATGTTCGATATCTCAACGTCAGAGAAAACGATAGAAGGAGTCCAGACTAAACAAAAATACAAACAACAGGGTAAAGCAAATAGATTTAATCAAATAAATCTTATTTTTTGCTATAAAATACCACACATAAACTATGATTCTCACTTATAAAGAGAAAGGTGTCAAAATCTACGTATTATAACGATCGAGCAACGATATCCTATGACTACGGTAACAACAGCGTATACGAATACCATACATAACATAAGGTTTGAGTAAAAAAATAGTGTAGAGATCCTTAATTGACCCTACATTATCCTAATAACACTAAATACATTATACGTGCATCACAAGCACCTATTACTATTAGACAATCGCATCTTTTGATCTCATTGTTGCATCTCTCTGTATGTAGCTACAACATTTCCGTTCAGCTAGTGCAAACTGCTTCCAACCATAATGACAGTGCATCAAATATTCATTTTGGTTAAATAAATATGTATATCCACGCACAAAAAAAAACATGGAACATGCATCAGAAGGAATAAATGATTCGGAGAAATACCTTGACACAAATATGGCAACAACGCCTTCCGGAAAACAAAGCTGAGCAGGTTTTTTCTTAACTCTCCGTAGACAGGGACAAGAACATAGTTCTCGTGGCAGTTAGTTTATTATATACTTGCATACATACACGGGCGAGGAGGTTCTAAATGGTAAACTACTAGTTGGAAAAGAAACTGTGGCCACAGAGGCAAAGAAAGACGCCAGCCGAAATCAAATATTTTCTGTTGAAGGATATACGTAAAGATAGTGTGTACCTAGATTTACCTTGGACAGTACAACGTAGGTAACAAGGCTTTCCAAGGATACAGGTGAGAATAACTTCGTTTAATATGTGCTATCCCCAGTGTAGAGCAGACTAATAAATACAGTTGCAGATTTCTGCAGCAAGACACTCCTGTAAATACCTGGATGCAAGATTTCAACTGTGTTCAAAGGAACAGTTGCAGCTAGCTATGGGGAATTCCTCGGCCAAAGGCTATAATAAGATTTTCAAATTGGTATCATGCTAATATTATAGCAATCTTTAGGTCTGAGTAGTACCCTACCTTGATCCATGCCTATGTATAGATATATATAGTGTAAATAACATTTTTTAATGGCCGACATCTTTTGCAACTATTATACATCCAGAATGCATATTCTGGGTTATAAACATGAAAATTAAAGTGAGTAAGATTCATGCATTATGGAGCTTGTGATATCCATTTATATTGCATGCACCCAATCTGTCTGCCTGTATGAGGCAGGCAGAATGGTATGTGATTATCTCCCATGTGGCACCCTTTTTAGCCAAAAATATTTTATTTGCAGCCTTCATCCCTGCTGCAAACCATGGACAATAAGGGGACACCATCTCCATTGTACGGCAACCATCTTCAGACGAGACGAAAACCGAATTCTCGACTAGATCGCAAAAATTCCAAAAATCCTTCAAGGATTACTAGCGGTTAAACAACGCCACAGGGATTTTCCTGCCGGCTTCCCTATCTCCCTTCCTATCCCCTTCTAAATTACCTTGGATGTCTTCATCCAGTTAAGTTGGGATCAATACCAAAGATTTTACTTACCTTTGTCTGTTATTGTCCTTGTGTCTGTTTTTTGGTGCTTGCCCATAATACTCAACCTCATTTGTGAAAAATCATAATATAAACTTGGAGTCAGATTGAGCCTTGAAAGTATTATCGCTCACAGAAGCTCATTTACTATTAACGGTTCGATTTGTCAACGGGTAACTTACCCACAATCAATATTACAAACATCACCAAAATACCATTGAAAATACAACCGGCCTACGAAACCTAATAGAACAGTATAAAAAATCCTATTCAAAATGAGTCCTAGACCGACAATCCTGCTAATGTGTACCATACCATCATTTCTTGTATAACTACATCGATCACGAATACCCTAAATATATCAGGTTTAAGCAATAAAAAATAATTGAAACTAAATAAAACGATATAAAAGTATCCTATTCAAAAGAGTCGTACACTAACAAACATCCTAATATGTACCATACCATCATTACTTGCAACTAAACAAATCAAAATACCCGACTACAATTATACTTACCGTTTACAAAACGTAGTAACAAACTGTCAAAACTCGTAACGTAAGGAGCACATCTCGAGATAAGATCTCTGTATGTCATTGACAGATTGAGTCCTGTTTTGGCCACCCTTCCCCTATCCTCTTCCCATTTCCACCTTGGCGTTCCCGCAGAACCTCAAGTAGTTAAATTGACCACAGGAGTAATTGTCTTGACCTATAAAGATTTGATAATTACAATGTCCGAGTTACAAAGGAGTTAAGTTGGACACACAATGTAATTAGATAATCCTAGCCATAACATTGTCCCAGGGCCGTTCTTGCACACCCCATAAAGTAATTAAAATGGCTACAAAGTAATTAACTTGACCTACACGTAATTAATAATTACAATGTCCGAGCTAAAGAGGGACTAAGTCAGACACACAGTTTAATTAGATACATCCCAACCATTACATTGTTCTTGGGCCGTTTTTGTACCTATGTACAGAACTGCACTTCAATTTTACTCGTGAATACATTTAATAAGTGACACCCTATTGGGTGGATAGTCTCCTCGAAGGGAAAACCTTGGGAGCAGGAATGCGCTCAGGATTCTTTTAAGGAGGGTTCAGACCCATGCGACTCCACCACCCTAAAGGCATGTCGTTCCGGTGCTTATCTCTCGCAGGGGAATCGTACCACAAGGTAGTGGTGAGAGAGTTCGCTTGCCGATGCATCCGTCTGGGAACGCTGGGATCAAAACGGACAATTGGAGGATGCGTTTGCAATAAAAGGCACGATTCTAGAAAAGACACGAAAAAATGCCATGAAAAGTCGGTGCGGTCAGCTTATCGGGGTTGATTTTAAACACTGTTCCGTTTTTGCCAACACATCCTCGAATTGTCATTTTCCATATCTTCGTCATTTTTTCTTTTCAAATACTTATTTACATATAGCAGACATATGAATAAACAAAAAAACGATCCATGAATTACATGAAAAGATGCATTATTGAACTCAATTAAACATGAAAATAATAATAGTACGTCAAACTTGTGTGGTTGGAGTCGTGACACTGGACACAATACATGCATGTGACTGTCAATGATCCCAATGAATAAATGTAAAATATTAACAATCGAATGAAGTTTGAAAAAAATATCAATACGAAACAACAGATAAAAGTTATTGCCTCATCTTCAAAAATGCTACGGAA
The DNA here is from genome assembly GCA_016164225.1 of Gammarus roeselii. NCBI lineage: Eukaryota > Metazoa > Arthropoda > Malacostraca > Amphipoda > Gammaridae > Gammarus > Gammarus roeselii. Next base: position 8,335 of record SDVV010028317.1, on the reverse strand, counting down.
TAATGTAAATATAATTTAAAAACTATATCATTAAGAAAATAAAACACAGAAACCATAACATCAAGCCAAAACGATCGGAATAATTCAATTTGATGCTATGTATGAATAGAATAAATGAATATTAAACCCTGGTGTGAAAACTTTATTACTGGTATTTCCCTTACTAAACATGCAAACCTAATATATCTCTATTATTACGCCTTATTTTATTCGACTGCTGCAGTGAACGCTCAACCAAATTTTCTTATTATAACTGTAATAATCATATATAAATAAAAAGAATACTATTAATAGTCGGTCTGAAAACCCTTAACATCTTATAGAAACACATATAACATAAATTTATCCCGAACCCTCACAAAACATTTCTCCCATTCAATACCACCCTAAAACCAGCGTCAATTATCTCAACAAGACGTCAAACCAACATACACTACGTGGCCCCTACCTTTTTGAATTCTTCGCTATCGAAACGACCGGTGTTATAGGCAAGTCCAGCAGCCTCCTTCTCCACGAATCGGCCGACGGTTAACTGCAACCTCTGCATGGGGACATTCGCAAAACGTTCTGGTTGAAGCAGAGGCTTGGACTAGCGGTGCAACGTGGCAACGCTTTGAGTGTACAATTAGCTTGTAAGTCTATAAGTTCGGGGAGTAATAAATCGGATCTGTTGTTAAGGTAGTGGTGGTAGGGCGTAACTCCAGCAGGGCTGAAGGCGGCAGTAGTATGGTTGTGTGTCTCAATCTCTTGCGAGCGCTGGGAGCAGGGGTCTTATTATCTCTGGGGACCTTAAGAAATAAATAGTCGCGGCATCTTCCCGGGGCCTTCGGGCTCAATTTACGAAAAAAAAACACTAACCCATACGCAGCATGTCTTCCATACCTAAGCACATAATACCAAAGGTAAGTTATCTTAATAACACGTAAAATCAATAAACATTACGAACACGTTCAAAAGAAACGTAATGATTTTGTACTTATACCCTGATGTGAACATACAACCGTATTAAAAAGCTATAATCATAAAAAAACATGTTTATATTAATTACAAGAATAATCCATTCTAAAAGTAAAATATACCAACACCAAAACTCATCACAACTCACCGTGTAATACCTAGTAACATTATCACTCACCTAACATTACCTAGTAACATTATAATTCACCTTACAGCACCTAGTAACATTACAACTTACCTTACAACACCTAGTAACATTACAACTCACCTTACAAGACCTAGTAACAGTACAACTCCCCTTACAACACCTTGTAACATATCGACTCACCTCCCAACACCTAGTAACATTACAATTCACTTTACCACATCTAGTAACATTAAAGCTCACCTTATAACACATGAAACCAGCACACATGGACCCCTCCATGCCTGCACAATACCTACATAATGGCCTAAACGTTATCTCACAATCCGCAGCAAGGAGGGGACGCCGCAGCAACGAGCAGCCAGCGCACACGCGGTGTTGTACTCCTACATTTAACAGTTTTGTCCGCCATTTCATACCGGGGGTTTTGACCGCATCTTATGTATATAGGTTTTTTCCTGAACAAATTCCTAGTTTTAAATTAAAATAAATCGCTTGACATCAATCGTGCACAAATTCCATTGCCATCAATCGGAAACTGGAATCAATAATTTGAGAAGAACTAACTGTGGAATATGACATCTTTTAGGTGTCGCCCTTCAACAGCGATACACAAGCGAACTCTGACAAGTGCACTGCCCATCACGGACAAAGCATCGCAGGATCAATAGCACAAATCTTTTGTCCTAAGTCTTTTTTCAATTCTTCCCAAGTCTACAGCTTATTGATGTATAGACTCTTTCCTTTAAATTTTCCCAGATAAAAAAGTCTGTATCAGTTAGGTCCGGTGATCTTGGTGGCCAGGCGAGTGCAGCTCGATGGAAGATGATGTTATTGTCAAACATTTGATTGGCGCCTCCATGGTTTCATTGGTTGTGTGGCAAGACGCTTTTTACTGTTGAAACCACAGCTCGTGACAATTGCGCAGATGATAAACAGCATGTCTTAATCATATAAGGAGAAAGTGTCGGCATCTTGCTCCATCGACTGTCTCTGTAAAGCCCACTGCGTTTTCAAATAAATATGACACAATTACATGGTCATGCATATTTCAGTCCATACGGTTACGCGCTGTGGATGTAATTCCATTTTTGTGTAGAACTTTCCACTCCCCAAAATCTGTAGTTTTGTTTGTTAACAAAAGCAGTTACCTGAAAATGTGATTCATCTGTCATCATCTTTCATCAAACAAATTTGGTCGTCCTCTTGGAACATTTCAGTAGATGATAGCGAAAATTGTGACCTTTTCTCACAGTCGTCTCGTCCAATCTTCAGCAAAAACTGAATTTTGTACTGAAAAAACTCGGAAATATTATTTCAATATGCGCCACAAAGTTGTTTTAAATATTTGGAGCTCGTCCGCACCCTGTTGTTTAGATTTCTGTAGAGTACTGCAAGGCGAGGGAACATTTCATTTAGCAAAAGTTCTCCTGAAAGCCTTCTTGTGTTTCTACAGAGAAACCGTTGTCTGCTAAATGAAGCTGAACAATATGGGATTTCTGTTTAATTAATAGTTTCTCTTTTATTTCAGAATAAGATAATAAAGATTGTGACGCCGTTAAGTTTGCTGTAATGTTTAGTACGTATGATACACAATAAATCTTCTGAATACCAGCTTTCAATCGATATTCACGTTCTTTTTACTATCTGTTGAAAGCGTTTTGTTGGCTTTTGAAACTAGGCACTTATTAAACAAAATAAAGTTATACTGTGCATTTAACCGTCAGCGATGCGACGCGGACCTACCCTTGTTTCTCAGTCCTGTCTGCTCGTCACACTCGATTAGTAATTAAATCGGCAAAAATTAAGAGACCCGAGACACTGAAGGGAGATAGGATTTATTCCACTGCACTAATGGAACATAGACTCCTTGATGAGGAACGGGAGGAAAGGTATTAATATATTCAACAAACACATCCAAAGAATTTAGCATTTTACGTCGTAAAAGAGACGAGACCTGCCCTCGTAATGAATCAAATCAAGCACTGTTAACAGTGAGAAGCTGCTTACATAAGGCAGTTGCTGATAATAATTAGAACGCGACTAAACAAACTGAAGAACACGTATATCTGTTCAAACTGTATGTGCAAGAACGATTGATGTTGGTGGCAACAACCAGGACTTGTGTATCGGATAGATAGCCCAACTGAACATCTTGTTCATAACGGAAAAAATGGTAAAATATTGACTGAACTTCGTTTCTTTCAGAGTTACATAAATAACAACGGATCATATGTTCTTGAGAGTCCTAAGATAAGAATAAAATTGGAGTATTTAGTGTCACCATATTTGTCACCACTCAAAACGAAACATTTAGAGTTGTGCAATGACTCCTATACGAACATTAGGGATGACGTCACAGAGCCGGGCCCAACTGCAGCAAGCAGTAGACAATTGCTTCGCAGTCAGGAAACAGAAGCGATTAACATGGGACAGAGCGAGGTCCATCTGTCCGAGGGAGAATAGAAGCTGCAGCTATTTTGCTAAGACGGAGCATCTCAATCGGTCTCACAGCATCAGCGTAGTGTTATTGAAATACACAACACCCCTTCAGTCTCAAAGACCGTGGCGCAAGAATATGGAAGACAAGTCTGTATTATTTCGCAACTCATCCGTAGCAAAAGTATTTGAGTTGTTTTTGGCCAACTAAGGTGTCACAGACGTGATGAAGAGCACACTAACTTCATGATCAGAGTGAACAATGATATTGTGTTGAGCCACTGACCTCATGATCAGAGTGAACAATGATATTGTGTTCAGATAGAGACAACAATAGCCTTGTGGCGTGACGATGCTTTGGAGTCAAATTAATTACCAGCAAGTCTGAACACAGCTTGTCAATTGGTAAATGTCTCGCCGGAGATAAAGAATTAAGATAACATACTAAATTTTATTAAAAGTAGGAACACGAGACTAAAGCAAATGCTTTTTCCGATATATGTTTTCCGAGCTCGAAGAAGCAGCTGACGTTATCATATAAGCACGTTGGCATCTTATCTTAATTTTGAAAAAACAAACCAATGAATGAGATGTTTTAGTCACGCAGATTTGAAAGTACTACGCACGTATGTAATCGGGTTCGCAGTAAGCGCTTCCAAGTAAATGTCTTAGTATGTGTAAGTCGGATCCAAAAATTAGCGAGCGGTGGATTAAGACATTTTAAAACATAATTATAGACAACTAGCAGTTGCCGTGCAAAATTTAAAAAATGTTAGGAGACACATTTACAAACTGAAATGCTAAATTAGTATTATAGTTACGCTTGGTATACGCGCTATATTTTTTATGAAACCAACCCACAGTAGAATGATTTTTATTGGTTCATGAGTGTAAAATGTAGTTTCGTTGATTCAAGCCTTACACCACCAGACCTACAACCCACAATAATTCAATGAGTATCATGCAACGACTCTATACTACCCGGCAACGGTTTATGATCTAACAGTCGGAAGAGAAGTAATTCGTGACAATAGTCGGACTACACCGAGGCTGGGCCGAGTAGTCAATATGGGTTTGTTATGCCGGTCTGCCATGACCGGCAGCGGTGGAATAAACACTTGTGAAATCTTAAGAAGATGAACACTAATTGAATTGAAGTTGATATCTTATAAAAGCTCAAACGTTCTATAAAATTTAGCGTATTTTATAATTTGACAGTTGAACAACCTCGACTTTTAGTGTTGAAACCCAATATCAGTTAATGGCATCCACACAGAGATGATGACTAAATTGATCAATTTAAACGGCAAATACACAATGCGTATCTATGAGCGTACAGAGGTTCACAAAAAACCTACTCACATGTATAAGCCTGCATTTTTATACTTCTACAAATTAATATATATAAGTTTCACAAGTAAATGCATTCAAATATGCGCACATTGGCATCTTGGTACACACAAGTTCATTACAAAAGATGAAGCATATTTCAACAGAGTTCTATCAACAATAAATAGTGTATGAACATTTTCAATCGTGGAGCCTTCAGCGGATAGCCAAACTCTGGAGCTGAGTTGTTGATGGCTTCATTGAAGAGCTGATAACAAAGCCCGGAAGGTGTTTAAAAGGCTCCTAACAAAGCCCGAAAGGTGTTTAAAAGGCTCATAACAAAGCTCGAAATGATGTGTTAGCCGACCAATGAAATAACAATAATAATAATAATTATAACAATAATATTTATAATAATAATAATAAAATGTCTTTAGTTTTTAATGAAATTTTCCAGCTTCATTGGTAGTTGAGACAGGCGTTGGCTATAGCCCCAGTCTCCGCGACCGGCAATGGTTGTACAGTGTTCACCTGTATAACACTTTGGGATTTTGAAATTATTGTTACAATCGGAATTAGGTCAAAGTATGTTTTATCTTCCACATTTTGATCGTATTTACGATGCTATCAGTGCTGGGAAAATGAGTCAATCATTTTGTATCATGCGGTGGACAGGAAAAAATCCACTATTTACAATCAAGCTCTCAATGGATCATTTACATTGTTCGGTGCTATGCATGTACGTATATACTGAAATACCGGCACCGAATAGTGTTTAGTTGTTGTAGCATACTCTTTAGATTACTGCACTCTATTAGGTCTGACGATTGAGGGCTTGAGGCTGCAAAACTGTCACCTTATTTGATTAAACTAGTAAAAATCCCTCTTCAATGGTTTATTTTTTATTGAAATATTGAATGGTTTCGTTTCTAACGTGAACATATATTAAACACATTTTCTTGCGATAGGAATTGCAACTAATTAATAGTATCAGCATATCCTAAATGTTCACGATTTGTCTCAAAACGCATGGTGTGTAAATCATAATTATTCAGCGCCAACATGTTTGGATCCAGGTATCTCTCTGATCCGGGTGTCTTGACAGACCCTCGCTTGTGTCTGTAGCCATTGCAGGTCTATCAAGTCCGGGTGTCTTGACAGACCCTCGCTTGTGTCAGTAACCATTGAAGGTCTATCACGTCCGGGTGTCTTGACAGACCCTCGCTTGTGTATGTAACCATTGCAGATCTATCACGTCCGGGTGTTTTGACAGACCCTCGCTTGTGTATGTAACCATTGCAGATCTATCACGTCTGGGTGTCTTGACAGACCCTCGCTTGTGTCTCTAACCATTGCAGGTCTATCAAGTTCCTGTTCAATTATCTGACTCGAGCACATCTCTTTGGCCGTGTTGTTGTTAGCAAACATGCGCATCTGCCTAGAAATCAAGTGGTCCTTCAGCTTCAGACCAGTCCATGGACACACGAACAGACTGACATACATATAAGACGTATTACATTGTTCCAGCAGCACACGTGAAAACTTCACGGTTTGGAGTCGCGTATCCAAACTGGTCTGTTGCATTATTGCCTTGGTAAACGCATTCAACTATTGAATAATTGTTTTGCACTCGTACATACATATTCCTCTGATGTGTGGATCCCTATCATGCCCGTCAAGTTATCCATCGGCACACCTTATCATCTGTTTAAAAATAGTAGACGTGTCTGCATCCCGTGTATCCATCGCATCCGTGAACGAGTCTCTTAAGATGTGTCTCTCAAACACATATATTCCTCCGGCTCTTGCATATATCTCTGACCCGTTCATTTCTCTCTTGTTCGCGTGTAATCCTAACTCGGAAATATTTTATCGTCCGTTGAGTGGTCAAAGAAACTGAGCATTTTTCTGAAAAACTCGAAAATGTGAGAATTCGCTAGCATTTTCTCTTTATAGTCCTGTGAGTGTTTAAGTAACCCAACCTATCACATACTCACTTCAAGCCAAAAACTTTCAGTACACAAATTTCCTAGCCTTGGCTTTAATTAACGCTATGACAAAAATATTAATGATAATAATTCATGCTGGATCAATTTTTTTTTTAGGTTCATTTGCGAAAGATTGAAATTGCAAATGAAGTTTTTGCAATCGATTATGAATTTTAAAAGTTTCGCTTGTTTTGCAATCCATTAGGTTCTCGAAACGCCTCTGACCTCATCCTCCAGACCAAATCAATTGAGAATTATGAAAATGAGAAATCAGTTGAAAATTTCCCTGTTATGAGTATCGTATACAACTTAAATTTTACATGGTTGCATTAGTAAATCCGCAAAGAACCTATTATTTTTTGTTTCAATACAAAGCTGTCCTAATTCAAACTGTCAACCAACCTCAACCCTGTCACATCCATACATTTCTGAACCCCCTCCTTCAATCGCAGTCCCGTCAAATAACTTCATAAGCCCTCAGGCATCATTGTTACGTTTTAGCGCGGCATTCGAAGCAAATATTTACCCCGTGCAGCAGCTGAGTTCATGATACACTGTAAATGAGCAGAACCCGTAACAATTTTACCCCCTGCAGCAGCTGAGTTCACGATACACTGTAAATGAGCAGAGCCCGTAATAACTACACAATTAGGAGTCAAATCCATACAAACATTCAATTATTTTGTTTCATTACAAAAAGCGGTATAATCTAATGTCAACAAATCTCAACCCCCAACACACATTCCGGATGGGTGGTGTGTTAATCATGACGCCACATGCATCATTCCCGTCAAGGGACCCACCAACACATCAACTCACTGATCATCCTTTCAATCACAATCCCGTCAAATAACCCTCTAGTTTTTTACGCATATTTTTGAAAATAACAGACGTGTTGGCATCCTGCGTGTCTCTCTAGTCCTTGCATGAGTCTCTTTGTCTCTCACACATATATGATCATATGACCCTCGTATATTTGTCTGTTACAAGAACTTTTCTTCAATTCGCGTCTAATTGCGTGGTGGTTACAAGAACTTTTCTTCAATTCGCGTCTAATTGCGTGGTGGTGGTGAGAGGGAGTGCCTGCTTTGTGCTCCCAGAGTTTGTGACCCGTTCAGAGGGTGGTGATTATATTTGTGCTGATGCATTGCACAGGTGGTGTATAAGATCCTGGTGCACATTTTGAATCTCGCATGATCTCTGAACAATAGAGATAATAATGAAAAACAGTGTGTGAGCTGATCTCTTGACACAGGCCACCAAGTGAAAATGGCGAGAGGGTAGCGCCTACAGAGCGTGTAACTTGAAACCAGAAGCACTAACACAGTGAGAGATGGCACCAAAAGGCAAGGATGTCAGCAGTGCAGGTGAAGGTGAGAATAACGTACATGTAAATGATGTACTATGTTTTCTAAGAGCAAGAAGAAACGTCATTCCGATAGACGATCTGGTTGCAATAGCCAAGACAACATACGGT
>SDVV010028316.1:0-11977 GCA_016164225.1 Gammarus roeselii | reverse complement strand
AACTGAGACCGCAACGTGCCTCTGACGCCTCCGATTAAGATAGGACCAGAGGGACACCCGAGCCTCCGATTAAGATAGGACCAGAGGGACACCCGGAGACTTAACTAACGTCTCGTTCAGTTACTGGCTTCCCCCGTTGGATTCATAGATATGTTACCGTATAAATGGTAAACCCATGTAATTCCAAAATAAAAATGTTATATAAATCTATTACCAATCAAATACATCATGTAAATGTTTGTTTGTAATATCCTAAATATAACTGGAATGCCTAGCAATGAAATTGCAGTTATGCAACATGGCTTGCATTGAATTGCAATACAACGCCCCCTGCCTAGCATTGGAATTGCGATAAATACTGTGCAATTAGAATTGCACTGGGTTGCCTAAGGTATCATAGATATATACATATATACATCTCATCAGCTTTAGCCAAAAAGCGGACTGAACCTCAAACGGCATATATACAGCAAGTGAATAATGATTCTATAACATACGCGTAGAGATGAAATCTCTCTGTTAGGCGGGAGTCACGTGTGAAGTGCAGCTCGAGATAGCGTGTGCGTGGCATTGACGGATAGAGATCTACCGCTACGCTAGCGAGCCCAGTGGTATCATTTCCAACTGAATGCTACTGTGTGCGCGTGAATGACAAAAGCCTATCCATGTCTTCAGGTTTTATTCGCTAAATGTTCCTGATATGTAAATATTCCTTGTATGTATATATTCCTATGTAACCATGCTACTATGTAACCATGTAATAAATAAATATAAACTTGAACATGAATGTTTCATTGGCCACAGTCATACGGATTAAAAATGCGTGAACGTATACCCCTGCAACCGCTCCTATTATGATGAAAATAGATTGATATAACTGTTCCTAATATGCAAATCGTCCTATGTACCTATGTTACTTTGTAATAAATAAATAAATATACACTTGAACATGTACGTTTCATTGTCCACAGTCATACGGATTGAAAATACATGAACGTATAATTGCAGCGCCTTTTATTTGTTTCATAAATAACGATGTGTGCTGACGTATCTGTGAAAATCTATACATTCATACATTGGGAAAAAAAACTTGAATTTAAACAAATACTACAGCTTTTGCTCTATAACAACAAAGAACCTACATAATACTGCATTCACTTATAAAAAACCTGTTGTCAAACCTAAGTATGTTAACGATCGAGCAATGAAATCAACTTGAAATTACAACAGTATCTAGATCATTAATTAACACCCTAATTAAGTTAATGTTTGAGCAATACATACTCATTGAAATAACAGCGTCGCCTGCGACACTAAATAATACGATTTATAAATAACTATATGCGTATACTATTCAATAAAATGATAAAAATCCTATACATAATGTCAACCTCTTGTGTGCCAGGCTCACATTTCTTGCGGATATGCCAATTCAAGAAACTATATCAATAATTCATACAATAATACTTACCCTTTACAATACCTATTTACAAATCATATCACAACGCTATAAGTGTCACTAAAAAATTCCTAAATAAGTTATAGGTCGAGCAAAGACTAGCAATATATACCAATTGAAATAACAGCGGTGCCTGAGACACTAAATAATACGATTTATAAATAATTATATATGTATACGATTAAAAATGAATTTAACCTTTCACGTAATCATACACAATCAACAACAATCACCAGGGCGTTTATATACATCCCATCTCCAGGGCTGTTTCACGCCCCTAATTTCCGCCCAGGGCTGTTTCGCGCCACTGATTTCCACCCAGGTCTGTTTCGCGCTACTAATTTCCCCCCAGTGCTGTTTCGCTTCTAATTTCTTCCCAGGGCTGTTTCGCACCTATAATTTCCCCCCGGAGCTGTTTCGCGCCTATAATATATACTCCCAGTAGAGAAAAGACGGAAGAAAAGATGTGGAGAATCTGATAGACGAGGAGGTGACGTTTAAGGAATTGCTAACAGAATTGCCTCGAAACTTTAATGATGACCTATATCACCGTCAGAAAATACTGAACCATAAAGTGAATTCCGCAGGACACAATTTCAGTGCCATCAAGAGAATAATATAGACAAAAACAGTTGAGGGGATTTATTTATATTTTGAGCTATGAAGTACTACAACAGCCACAGGCCTCAGGCCTTAGGCATTTCTACTTTCTGTCGTTGTTTCTTGTTGCTATGAAAGGTGCGCTTTATTTGAACGACTGGCCATGACGTCAGCGCGGGTAGTGACGTCAAACATGCAAGGCCAATGAGCGCGAGGCATCGATGGTAGATAAGTCTTGTCATCCATTTGAAATGATGTCATGTTTTTCGGCGCATCAGTGGATGTATACACCTCTCAATGAGTCGAACATGATTTAAACAGTGACTGAATACAAGCGTCAGTCGGTCATTCACTAATACCGTGGAATACAGAATGGGAAAAAAACTGTCCATCAAAATTAGTATTGCATTTAGTAGGTTCGAATCATGTCTCACACGATATTGACTGTACAATAGTGAAAAAAAGTCTTACCATCATTGAGGTGAAGGTCAACGGACTTTTCTGTCCCAGACACCAACTCCCGGCAGGTGAAGTGACGATTAGAGTCATCAGCCCGCAGAGTCCCTAGCTGATGGTACAGCTGGTGATACCATCTTCAATCCCAACAGTCGTTGGCAGCTGGTTATCGCCCTCAAACCAGGATAGTGCATTGGACTCAGCTGCAAACAATATATAGGACTAAAATCTGTTCATGTAACTCCATTTATCCCAGAGGTAACAGGACTGGTCGACGAGTTTTAAATGGCTATTTTTTTCATTACACTGAGACAGATTGTGATTATCCATATTAGAAACTAATGTAAGAACATGCCTTTTAAACAGAAAAACGCCAAGGTAAAGGCATATTGGTATCCATTTTCGAGACAAAACGAAACAACTTTGGACGAGATAAATGAAACAAGAACAATTTTTAAAAAATCCTATATCCCAATGTATAATTCACAGAAGTGTAGAAAGCGCTGGGGTTATGGCGTATTGGTTCCTGCCCGACTCGGTTACAACATTTTTCAGCAAGCAAAATTATAGCATAAACAAAATTATAGCAAAATGCGACACGCAGTTTTCAAAACTGAATATAGAAAAACGTTCGATTAGCTGTTGTGGACAATATTTTAAAGCGATCCATTTCAAGACTAAAATGTCATCTAATATGTTTTGTAAACGTATCAATTTATCTTAGCCAACGCAACACAGGATCGTCTAACTTGAGCAATAACATAGTTACTCCAGTAAATGTTATTTAGATACTGAATCGCAGAAATTTATATTATAAAGAAGAGACATAGGAATTAAAACCCAACACAGCAGATGACGTTCGTCCTTATTCGTGATGTGGATAAGGCTGTTGAATGAAGGAGCAAACTCGAGCGAGCCCGTACTCAAGTCCGCCGACTCATCGTGTGCAATGGCACTGTAAATAGAAGATCGACTGCAGCCACTTTTCGCGTGATTATGTCTATCGATATAATTGTTCATTCTAGAAAAAAAAATTAGATAAAGGAAATATTGACTACTAATTGGATCTTGGGTGAGCTCGATCTCAAATTATTGAGCTGAAATATATTGTTTGAAGCGCACACTCATCCATTCTCAGAGAACACGATATCACATCCCACGTCTCGAGAAACGGTGGACAAACATTGAACAACAACAATTATTGTGGCCGAGTTGTGGATCGCTCCGAAACACAGGGTGCCGGGACGTGAACACGGGAGCCCAGCATACGCGCTAAAATAATTTCCGCACACGCGCATGATTGCCTCTTCACTTCATTTACTGTCATGGCCGGTGACTGTCATAACCGCTAGAAATCTTTCAGCACACGTGCTTTCGCGCTAAACAATGTTTCAGCCCACGTGCATTTGCGCCACAATCATATCATCCTTTACTAGGAGCAGTCACTGTCATATCCGTCAATGTCATATCAGCCACAATTCGTACCATTTTACTGGTTATCACTTTAATGAAACTTCAATGAACTGTCATAACCGCTATAAAACGGCATTACGTACCCTAGAAAAATACGTACGTTTGCCCCGAGGAGTCAAGTACGTACCTTTGCCACGCGGGTTAGAAACACGTACCACTAGGTAAAGTTAAGTTAAGTGGAAAACGTTTCATTAAAGGGATAACCAGTAAAATGGTACTCTGGTTCGGTTGGCGGAACAACTCGTGGCGATATGCCAGTTGCGGATATGACAGTGGCTGGTCTGACTGAGGAACGCTATGAATGTTCGCTGTTAAAAAATGGTACCGTAGGTAGCTAGCCGGAACAACTTGTGGCTGATATGACAGATGGCGGAGACGAAAGGGGCTGATCTGACGTTAGCTATAAAAGAATTTAGCGCCAGGTGTAGCGACCCGTAAACACAACCAACATAACCTAGGCGGTGAGTGTCATAGGACACGGCATGAGTCACAGTCACTGACTACCTAGGTACTCAGTGGTTACGTAAACGCTACTACGTAGCGTTTACGTAACCTACGTTTGCTGTTACATAAGTAATATATTAGAGAAGATCATTTCTATAACAGGTAAATAGCGGACGTTCCTAACTTGAATATTTGATCAATTGCAGTATAATTTCTTTCAATTTTTACTTTGCCACTGCCGTACAATATTAAAGGTACACGATAATTTATAACTTTCATTTTATCAGAGAGTTCAGTAGGCATTCGTGGCTCATAATCTGTTCGTTTAGATTTGATTCATTGCGATTATGGGGATTTTTTGGAACCAGGCGTCATCTTTGACCAATATTTCATCTGACCAAGGTTAATAAAGTCATTCCCGTGCACATTTATTTTTCAAAAATTATTTTCAAGCTTCTAGAGTATCTCTGCTTTTGATATTTTCGATATTTATGGACAGAATGAACCGCCACCATTAAAGAAACGATGGACGACACATTTCGACAAACCTAATCAAGACTATTCAACATACATCGTAAGCATTAACTAGCTAGACCAGCATGGAGAAGTAGTGAGAGTTAGATCTGCAATGGCATTTTTCTTATTCCAAAATCATTTGCACGGTAGTCATCAGACGTTAATGATAATTTAATTACACAAAATAAAAAATTATTTGTGACAATATACGTTATCGCTCCGTAATTAAGTAGACACTTTTCGACGGATATAAAATGACAACAAACTTTCGATGTCGCAAAATCTGTTGCTTATCCAACATATAGTATAATATTGAAGATGTTACCTTAGAATTGGGATAGGAACAGAAGGCTCGACTGGTCATTTTCAATAGGAATAAAGAATTTTAATCTTAGCTCGGAAAAAAATCGCCAGCTTATGTACGTTGTATCACAGCAATAGAACGCTTGTAATTGCCTAACTAATCCTTGATTTCTATGCTGTTAGATAATTTATTGAATTCACCTTGGCATTACCGCATTACCACAAGCAGAAACTCAATTTTCGTACAATATGTGCCCAATTAGATGGAACGTATGTTCTGGGATGCGATTACACCGCAGTTTAAGGACATACGATATGTTAACGGTTTTCAAACATGTTTTCATGCATTACATAATAACGCCTTAGCTTATTATAGATAGTGAACATGCTATTCATGTAATTATATTATATGTGTTTGGCGTCTTGACTAACGGTGTCATATGTCCTCAGAATCAGAACAACCATGTTCAGAGTGACCGGGTTTTCGACACTACCTCGAGTACGAAATGCTGAGGATTCGAACACTTTGTACAAAATGTTCAGCCTAGCGAATTATGACACAAGAATCAAATGTACATTTCGAGCATAAATAAATCAATGCAAATAATCTTGAACGATAATTACAATTTTATCTGAAATCTAATTTTCGTTTCCGTTTTTCTTATTATACGCCGAGTGGTTAGCGTATCCGACTGCAGTGTCAGCCTCTGGTGCTGCATGTCGCGAGTTCGAGCCTCGGCAGGGACACGGCGGTCTTGTGGCGGGGAGATTTGGCGCCTCCCCCCTCTGTGTCTGCCTAGCTTAGTCACCCCCCTAACTAGGGGGAAACGGCTGTATGTCTATACATACAATAAAGATTTAATGAAATGCCATTGATTTCAAAATCTCTTCATGAATTTATTTTGGAAATTCGGGAAACACAATGCGACAATTGTAGCATTGATTTTTGTTACTCTCCAGTCGAGCTTTCTATTTCTTTCCTTGTTCTGTGATATTACTTACTCTCAGTGGAACAGGTGATTGTTAGGTTCTTGCCGATGATGAACGGTCCCATACCTTCATCGTACTCTATTCCCGGTTCGATGTTGCTTGTAATCACCAGCGTGAGAGCCGTAGCTGAAATTGGTCACATTCATGTTAGAGCACAAATAAAGCATTTCGCCTGACACAACCGTGTTAGACAAGTCCCATCATGAAATATATATATTTAACTGATTCTTCAATTTAGAGATCATGCATGTGTAATATAATACAAATTTGTTATCGTAGTTGTTGTTGCTGATTCTAGTTGCTAAGAAGGGTGTTATTTGAACGACTGGCCATGACGTCAGACACTCAAGGCCTATGAGTGCGAGGCCTCGAGATTAAGTGCGTTTTGCCATTAGTCTATTGAAACCGATGGGAGATAGGGCGAGGAACTAGGAGGGTAGCAAGTAGAGCAGAACAAGACAAAACGTGACACTAAGCGGTCGAGAGGTTTCAGTGGTAAATTATTTTAACGGTTATTCTCCACCGCATTCACATGTTCTTTTTTACATTGTGAATCGTCTGGCAATGTACAAGCATTAAGTGTCAGTGAAAACTACGTGAGTTGAGTACACGTAGAGGTCCCGATCAACCATCTTTCGAGCTGTGACTGTAACAGCGGTAGATGGACACGAATTTATTTCAATGACAATCGAAGCGGTTGAGAAAAATATCGCATTTGAGTGAAACGATGAGACCAAATTAGATTGCAACATATCCCGGTAATGAATGTATAAATGCCAGCATGAATGGGATGGTGCAAACAAGATGCAACGAGCCGTATCCAAATTGCAATACGAGGTGTGATGCTGAACCCAGTTACAAACTGCCAGTGTGGGGAAACATTACCTGACCGATCTAAACTCCAACCGAGACCCTAGCGTGTTTTCAATGCCTGTTCAACTGCCTTCATGATGATTTTAGGTGGCTGCGTTTTGTGTCTGACGTATATGCTCGTCTTGAATTTAGTTCAGAGATTTCAACGACTTTTCCGTGTACGTAATTACCTGATTTGCTAATTTTCATGATGCATGAAACCTTTCAATAAGGCTACTCGCATTAGGTCATGTATCCGTCAAAAGGGTTAATGTGCTGGGTGGATGGAAGGCATCGTCTTGTTAGTAAATCTACCCGTGCAATGGGCGTTAGAAACGACATTGGCACTTGAAGGAGTGAGGGAACAATGGCGCACCATGCTAGAGAGAGGCCGAGACACTCGACCGAGAGCATTCCAGGTTACGGACGGACGTTAGATGGCAAGTGGAACACACTTGCACGTAGCTGAGGGTAGATGGCGTGAACCAGAAGTCAGTGGCGATGATCAGTATCTGAATCAATATGCATCAGATTCAGGTGTTGTGAGCTCCGCGGAGAAGTTTCACGGTTGAATTTCAGAGTAGGTAGAGACGGAAGAGCAGGCGAACCACGGTCAGGGTTGGAAGGTCAGAACTTCAATGAGAAAATGCAAATGGGGTTTGACATTATCTTTTTGGTGAAGGAGGGGGGGGCATTGCAATCTTATACAAGTTTGTTACCGTAGTTCTCGTCGCTTTTTCTTGTTGCTAGGAAGGGAGCCCATAATATGAACGACTGGCCATAACGTCAGCCCCAGTTATGACGTCAGACGTGACGTCAAACGTGATGCCCAATCTGAGCGAAGCGTCGAGAGTACCTGCATCTTGACATAAGTAGGAGGTAGTTGTTTTCTCGTGACGTTTTACCTTTGGACGTGTGATGATTCAGTGATCTATTTTTGTGTGTCCTTAGGCTAAATATTCTCTTGCGCCGAATAATTTCGGATTTGTCTATGTTCTGCTTCTAAGGGGGTTTTATGCTGTCAATGTTTGATACCCATTCAACCTCTGTGTCTTCCTTGTCCCCTTAATCCGCTCTGACCTCTCCTTCTCTTTCACTATCCATTTATTCGTCACACCTTCTCATTTTTATTTTATTACACAGAAGCATTCGAGACAATCAAAGTCTACTTGCCCAGTGCCTGGACATAATTCATCAATCATTGACTAATTCGAGTATCCGCATGAATAGCAATTTATGAATTGGTGGTTTATTCTATTATGAGGAATCTCTAATTCACCTAGTGTGGTCGTCATCGCTATTGTTGCCGCCATCAGAGCCACTGTGGGAGTGCGGTTGACGGCCTCATGTCAGGAAGTACAGCTCCTCCAGTCAAGTGAGCCAGAGTGAATGATGCTATATTGGGAAGCGCTATTCAGAGACGCAACCATGACGTTTTCGGTATCTGCAAGGAAGAGGACAGCAAATGCATCAAATATTTTCAGCGACATAAAGGGTTTTAAAAAGGTGACATAGTTTGTAGTGTTAATTGATTCTAAATCATCTAAAGATATTGTGCAATTTTTTGTTACTAATACATCATATTAGTTTCAACGATGGGGTACTGTAATGGTAATTGAGAAAGCTTTGTTTTTTGTACATTCGCGGCATTTAGCGCTTTACTATTAATCTAAATTTTTCTCATGACAGGATAGATTAACCATCTTATCATGATTTGGACCTGCTGAGTTTATCTGTTAGTGCCAAACAAAGGTAACAAAAATCTGAAAACGAAACATTCAAAATTTATCGATTATGTATGACTGGCATTTATGCATTTTATCCTAACAAATTACTGTTAATAAATTCAGATCAATGAAAACAATGTTTGATGCTGCAGAACTTATGTTTTGACGTTGCAGAAAGCAGGTTCTTTTTCAAATTCAATCTGCGTCTTAAAATAGCTCGATTTGATCCATGCCTAAGTCAAAAGTGCTGACGGAGTAGGTGTGGTGATTATTCGATGGTTTATCCTACCAGTCTATTATTCTTTGCTGAGCAGACGTCAGCATATTCACACAAATGACTCCAGAATTTGCAGTAGCTACAGACAATTCATTAATCTGGTGATAAGACAAAACAGACATGCCCAGAAAAAGCAGTGAATAAAAATAATGAATGTTTGGGAGCACTGTATTGTTGCCAACGATATTGGATTAAATAACCAAATTAGGCACTTGTGAATTGAGCTTATCACAAGGCAACTAAATGCCCATTAGTGAAAATTGTAATTAGTGCAAAAGAGACGGAGCTTCGGCCATTTCGCTTGTGGTATAGGTAGGAGTCGCTGTACCTGGCGATAAATTCTTCTATATCTAACGTCAGATCAGCCACTTTTATCTCCGTCAACTGTCATTCCAGCCACAAGTTGTTTCGATTACCTACCTACGGTACCATTTTTTAACAGCGAACATTTATAGCATGCCTCAGTCAGACCAGCAACTGTCATTTCCGCCACTGGCATATCAGCCACGAGTTATTCCGCCAACCGAACTAAAATACCATTTTACTGGTTATCACTTTAATGAAACTTTTCCTCCTAACCAAACCTAACCTAAGGGTACCTGTTTCTAACCCGCGGGGCAAAGGTACGTATTTCTAACACGCGGGGCAAACGTACGCATTTTTCTAGGGTACGTAATGCCGTTCTTTCAGCGGTTATGACAGTTTATTGAAGTTTCATTGAAGTGATAAGCAGTAAATGGTACGACTCGTAGCTGATATGACAGTGGCGGATATGACAGTGGCTGCTCTGAGTGAAGGATACTATGATTGTGGCGCAAATGCGCGTGGGCTGAAACATTGTTTAGCACGAAAGCACGAGTGATGAAAGATTTTTAGCGGTTATGACAGTGTCCGGCCATGAAAGTGAGCTGAAGTGGAGTGACGCGCGTGCGGAAATAATTTTAGCGCGAACGCTGGGCTCCCATAGGTAGAAAAGGTAGCTGGCTCTCCATCAACGACGCGATCTCATGCTTCAGTCTCGCACACTGCCAACATGACGTAGACACAAACGGCTAAGGCATGGTTAGGGGAAGGTAGCTCCGTCAATCACGTGAGCTCATGCTCCAGTCTCGCATACAGCCATCTAAACAGGCAAACAAACTTGGCATAGCGCCGCCACCTATTCATACTTTACACATCTCAACATACCATGACCACCAGACTCACCGATACATGTGTAAAAATCACAAAACTTTGTGACTCATTGCAGAGGGGGTGACATCTATTGCTAATAATGTGAAGTACTCTCTATAACAATCGACAAAAGAATTATTTCTGCTTCGTTACAGATACAAATTTGCTTTTCATCACACACCATACCGTTCCTTCTTCTGCTGAAATTACGTAGTTAGAGGATACTGGACCAAACGATACACAAAGCATATGAGCAAATCTAACGTGATCATTGAGACTTGAAATCCATTTTATTGGATTGCTCACTTAAAACGGCAGTTATAAAATACGGCAGATATACAATACGGCAGATATACAATACCGCAGATATACGATACGGCAGATAAACAATACGGCAGATATACATTACGGCAGAAATGCAATGCGACAGATTTGCAATACGGCAGATATACAATACGGCAGATATACAATATGGCAGATATACAATGCGGCAGATTTGCAATACGGCAGATATACAATACGGCAGATATACAATACGGCAGATATACAATACGGCAGATATACAATACGGCAGATATGCAATACGGCAGATAAACAATACGGCAGATAAACAATACGGCCGATAAACAAAACGGCAGATATACAATACGGCCGATAAACAATACGGCAGATGTACAATACGGCAGACATACAAAACGGCAGATATACAATACGGCAGATATACAATACGGCAGATATACAACATGGCAGATATACAATACGGTAGATACACAATTCGGCAGATATACAATACTGCAGATATGCAATACGGCAGATATACAATACAGCAGATATACGATACGGCAGATGTACAATAGGGCAGATACGCTACGGCATATGTACAATACGGCAGATATACAATACGGCAGTTATACAATCCGGCAGATATACAATACGGCAGATATTTAATACGGCAGATATACAATACGGTAGATATTCAATACGGCAGATATACGGAACGGCAGTTATTCAATACGGCAGATATGCAATACGGTAGATATACAATACGGCAGATATACAAAATGGCAGACATACAGTACGGCAGATACACAATACGGCAAATATACAATACGGCAGATACGCTACGGCAGATATACAATACGGTAGATATACAATACGGCAAATATACAATATGGCAGATAAACAATACGGCGCGGATATACAATACGGCAGATCTACAGTACGGCAGACACGCTACGGCAAATATGCAATACGGTAGATATACAATACAGCAGATAAACAGTACGGCAGACATACAGTACAGCAGATATACAGTACGGTAGATCTACAATATGGCGGATATACATTACGACAGATACATCACGGCAGATATACAATATTACACACCTCATTGTACTACGTACGGTGTTGAGTGTTAACGGTGTTGAGTGTTAACGGTGTTGAGTTTTAACGGTGTTGAGTGTTAACGGTGTTGAGTGTTAACGGTGTTGAGTGTTAACGGTGTTGAGTGTTAACGGTGTTGAGTGTTAACGGTGTTGAGTGTTAACGGTGTTGAGTGTTAACGGTGTTGAGTGTTAACGGTGTTGAGTGTTAACGGTGTTGAGTGTTAACGGTGTTGAGTGTTAAGGGTATAGAGTGTTAACGGTGTTGAGTGTTAACGGTGTTGAGTGTTAACGGTGTTGAGTGTTAACGGTGTTGAGTGTTAAC
>SDVV010028315.1:0-11977 GCA_016164225.1 Gammarus roeselii | reverse complement strand
TTATATATAAGGAAGAGCAAAGGACCTAGGATCGACCATTGCGGAACTCTTATATTTAACGTACTGGCAGATGATTGTTTATTCCAAGTCACTAGGTGTTTTCTATCAAGGAGATACTTTTTTATCCAACTATCATCGATGGAATTAACGTCATAATACTGTAATTTTGCAACTAAAATTTCATGATTCACGCAATCAAAAGCTCTGCTGAGATCCATAAAAGTGGCAACGGTGACTTTACCACTGTCAAACCCATCAACAACGTCTCCAGCAAATTTTAATAAAGCACGCTTTGTATTCCTGAAAACTTGAAAACCAAATTGATTCTGGTTAAGTAGGTTGTTCGAGACAAAATGAGTATACAGTCTAGCATAAAATATTATTTCATAAGCTTTGCTTAAGACGGGCAGGACTAATATTGAGCGATAATTTTTCATGTCTGTTTTGCTTTTATTTTCATATATTGGACTAATTTTAGCGATTTGAGTGCATCAGGAAAAACTCCTTGCATCAGAGACTTATTGATAAGTTGGGTCAAGGGAGCTACAATAGTCCCGGATACAGCTTTAATTACATTGGTTGGGATGTTATCCCAGCCAGTGCTGCTACTATTTTTTGAGATATTAATGATTGATTTAACTTCGTTTGAGTCGGTAGGGTTAAAGATTGGCTGTTCAGGAATAGCCTTCTCTAAATAATGTTCATAAGGGATGTTGTTGCTAATAATTGATTCACTCAGAGTATTGGAAATACTATTAAAGTAAATATTGCAAGCATTTGAAATCGTTTGAGGATCAGTGATGACTTTATCATCAATAATAATTGAATCCGAATTACTCTGTTTTTTCCAAGAAGGTTGCTTATGATTTTCCAGACTTTTTTGCTATTTCCTTGAGAGGTCACTATCAAATTTTGGATATAGTTTTCACGAGCAATATTTGTCAGTTTAGTGAACGCATTTTTGTATCGTTTAAATTCATCTCTAGGAGTGATGTGATGCCTTTTGTATCTACGGTACAGTCTGTCCATCTCTTTTTGTGAGGCAAGTAAACCAGGTGTCATCCACGGATTCTTAGCTTGTTTGTAGCTGAGTTTTTTAGTTGTAAGAGGAAAATGCACCTCGTACAGTTTAAATAATATACTATGGAACTGCGTGAAAGCATCGTTTGAGTTTACTGTGGATAGTATCTCATCAAAGTCGTACGCTCCCAGCGCCTCTTTATAGCTTTGAATGTTACGGTCGCTATATTTACGATACGTAATTATAGTCGGTTACTGGGTTCGTGAGAATTTGGATTTGAATGAAAATTGAGTAATGGTCGGAGACATCTGAAATGATCACAACTGCACGTGTTACACTATTAACATCGTTGGTGAAAATGTTATTTATTAATGCGGCGGATCCAACAGCTGTACGGGTTGATTTAGTAATTAATAGGTATAGACCATTCGAAAGGAAATTATTACAATAGTCAGCAACTAAATTCGATCTATTATACTGAAGCAGATTCACGTTGAAATCACCCATAATATACACTTTATTATGGGCTACGTCGATGCGAGAAACTTTCTACCGATATTTCAGAGGCTCTACGGTAAACCATACCTATTGTATTAACTTCGTTATCACAATAAATGTCGACAAAAAGAGTCTCAATTCCTGGCCTGATGAAAGAGAGTTCAGGTCTCGGTACAACAGTTAGCCTGTCTTTTATAAATAAACAAACGCCTCCCTAATTACTCATATCATTGTTTGTAGACAAATTGAAACCTGATAAATTATATAAGTCCTGTAATTCATTTGTCAATTCGGTTTCACAGAGCCCTCGCACAGAAGTTGCAAAATGGTCTGTTATATTGATTTGAAGGCTAAGAAAGTTCTCTTTCAAACTTGCAATATTTAATGCCATGCAGGTGAAATTATTTCTTAATGAAATTGTAAGGCGATGGAGCTCATCACCAGAAATTATTTGACACTCCGGAATATTCATTTTCATTTGTAAATCTGGATCGATTTCGTGGAGAACATTGTTGAAATTATTCTCAATTTCATGCATATCACGATCAAAGAAATCAATATTGTTTACTTGTTGCTCCATTTAGAGTTTTGAGAAGTTGATAGAAAATTTTGAGGGAGCTGCTTGTCCATTTACAAATATGTTGTATTTAAATTTCGTTACAATCATATCCTGACACGAGAAAAATACAATTTTGTAGAACACACACCAATTTACAATATTTGAGGACATATAATGGAGAATGTTGGCAGAGAGAAAGTTGTTAATGACGTTTTCTATAGTCATATTAAAGTACGGTATAAGTGAGATAACATACCATATGTTATTTTTTTGTGCAATTGCAACAAGTCGAGCATGACACTCAATGCAAGAGTTGGATTTGAGGAAGGATATTCTGGTTCTAAAAATATTAAAATTAATCGTTGGAAGCTTGCCACCAATGGAAAATTGTTTAATAATCATCAGTACAGTCATTACTGATAGCTGCTTTAGACAAAATGAAGCTGATCGGGACTGGATGAGTCATAAATCCTGTTCTCCATACTCGTGTGTTCGGATATTTCGACGTGAACTGCGTAGGGGTTTATTGAACAATTCCTTTGTACAATCGTCACTAATCAGTCGTGATGGCAATTGCCGTCCCGAGAGCGTGTATTCACTCTTTCCCTCATCTCCAATGTCGACTGTTGCAGACTGCGGCAGTCGGCTGTTGGGGTGACATACTTCGCCACTGGCCCATTTTCCTTTGACGAGGTTGGCTCCTCTGTTCATCAGCTGGTTACCCAACTCAATAAGTGCCTCTTCAACCGCTACCGCAGACAACTGGACTCGGTATTCCACGGGTTGATGTTGTTTGTTCACTTGTTCAGAATTTGTCGCCAGTTTTTGAGCGTTGGATTTTGGATGCCGGGTGGTGAGTTGACGCACAGGAGACTGATGTTTAGGTTGCGGGTCGCTTGCATTGTTGGTCGTGTTGCCATTTGAGTTGTTGCCACAGTTGCTGCTCTGTATGTTCTTGATCAGGCCAGCACTCTGGTTGCGTTCAGGACTCAGTTGCAGATGCTGAAGAGCTGGAAAATCCTCAATTGACTGTAGTTTTATTTGATTTTGTGGATGAGGTTGACTAGATTTCGGTTGATGCTGTTGAGGTTGTTCGCGACCCCTAAATCTAAGTTTAGGACCCTTAAAATACATTGTTTGATATTGAGTTTTCAGCTTCCTAAACTGATCCATTTGTCTCTGTCTTTCAATGGAGGTGTTATGAGAAACATCATCCTGGACGTAGATCCTTTCTTGCAGAGATTTGAGCTTGTGGGCTGATCTCAGAACGTTGTTTCGGTCTTGTTCTGTGTTCAATGTCGCAATAATGGGGCGGGGCCGTACGGGACCGGACCCTCTGGTTGCGTGACGCCGCTCACCAACGCAGAAAGCGTTAATGGAGCTGCATTGTGCACCAGTGTGCTTGATAATTTTGTCTACATTAACTCGCAACTGCTCAACATTTTCAATATCGCTCTTTTTAAAGTTAATTTTCCTGATGTCTTTGCAGCGATTTTTGTTGTCGAGTATATCAACTCGATTCCATGTCGCACCACAGTCTTCTTCAATGCTCTGGAGTCGCGTTACCACATTTAACTCTGATCCACGAAATTTTTCGAACTCTGCAATCCGCCCGTATAGATATTTTAGAGAGGCATCGCTTCTTCATGTTTTTTTTGCAAGTCAGTGATCGTGCCTTCACTTTTTGCAAGGCGATGTATGCAGTTTTTAAGCAAATTTTCCAGATGAGCATTTGTATTGCCATTGGAATTTTTTCCTGCCTTGGTCATGGGGTGAGGTTTGGAATGTGGGCTTAATTGGGCAAGGAGCACGAAAGGGTCTTTGCGGTCACCTCGCTTTCCGTCTGCAGAGGGTAGCCGGGCAGAGCTCAGTAGCTATTTTTCCACCCTTACACTGATGGAATAAAATGAGCCTTTTATTCTATCACAAACACGTAAACACTGTGTTGTAGATATGGCACACACTGTTTTTGCACCAGGTGAGCCTAGCGAAGATTTTACTACAGCCGATTTAACGTATGCAGTGTATAATATTTAGCACATCAAATGAAGTGCCCTCCTCTATTTATATATCAAGCAGACGAGGAACAAGCCACATATCCTCACCCCACGGCTGTCAGTCGAAGACTCAGATGGCAACAGCCATCTGAGGAAGAAAAAACATACATAAATACAATAAAGTTGAATAATTCATATAAATTAAAAATTTCAAAACATAAAACCTTCCCAATATATTCGAAAGCAAGGGCCGAAAGCCCTCCGCCGTCCGCCTACCTACCACCCCTTCGCTTGCCCGCCTGCCTTATCAGCGACTCCACCCACATCCGGTCCCGCCCGCCTGAATCCCGTCACGTGGTCACCCCAAGGTTGCCCATCCATACGCCAGCCTTTAAAACTGCCTCGATGTCCGTTTGGGTCAGGTACTAAATAGTACCAATACCTCATTAATAGCTGTCAAAATCGTCTTACCATCACTGAAAAGAAGCTCTTTGTCCATACCTATGACAAAAGATGAGGACAAAACATAAACATCCTGATTCTTCATCCCTCGTGTACTGTAAAAATGTTTAGATGTGCAATGTGTGGATTCAAATGCAGTCTCTCGCCACGACACCACCGGCTTTGCGCTTGCCGTGGCTCCTCCATCGCACGGGGAATTGAGGTTGAGCAACAACAAAAATCGCATCTGCCGCTTTGTTACCTGAGATCGCACATTGAGCCGGTACCCACTGTAGGGGAATTTCATCAATAGGGAAAAGTAAGAGATTACGGTTAACTGCCTGAACGATGGAACTATGTAAAAAATCTGGGAGAGGCCGAGAGAAAAAGGGAGAACAAACTATCAGTGGGAGAAAAGGGGAGGGGATGAAAGAAAAAGAGGGCCTGATGAATGCCAAAAAGTTCGGTAGCCTGGACCGTGTGGTGAGAGTGGAGACAAAGAAAAATTAAGGTGTAGGAATAGGGACCTTCACACCAACTCCAACACCAGCTGCTTGAGCTCCCATTACAGAGCCATCAGTAAAGATAGTAAAGTGGTTAGGGTATGCAGTGTAACAAATGTCGGCAGATAATGCTGGGGCATTACTCTTCACTGCTCCTATGGTAGCAGTTAGAAAGGATGTGTGGATGATGGAGAGAAAGGAAACCATGGCGGGAAAGCAGAAAATACTTCCTGAGGGGAGGGAAGAGGAAGAGGGAATCTGTGGAAGTGGAATAGGCATGAAGCCCTGTAAAGTAGTAACAACCGGTGGTGGCGACAAGCAAACGGGATTGAAGCAGGCAATGATCACGTCTCAGAAGAGCATGGAAGGATGGTGGGCAGGTCAAAAAAAAAATGGATAAGAAACTGCCCGCAGCGCTGCTCTCGATGCAGACCAGGAGGTAGAAGCCCAGCTTCGTAATAGAGTGAAGCTAAAGGTATGGAGCGCCAGGTGCCAACTAGGAGGCGAGTAGCGGTGGAATGTACCACATTAAGTCTTGAGAGGAAAGAAGAGGATGTAGAGGAGTAAAGGGGAAGCCCAAAGTCGGTTAGACCACCGATGTGGGCTTGGTAATAATCACGGAGTCGGCACCGCGAACCACCAAATCGGAAACCAGCTAAGACCTTCATGATGTTGGTGCGATCATGACTACGGAGGCGTAAGAGATCAAAGTGCGGGTGCCCGGCCAGCAGAGGGGAATGAAATATGATGCCAAGTAATTTTTGCAGCTTGGAGTAAGGGATGGGAGTGCCGGCAATATGAAAGGGAGGGCAAGTAGGATCTGAGCGCTTAATAGTAAAGAAAGAGGTGGCTGATTTTAGGGGATGGATTACTAGACCCCACGGTTCAGTCCACAGAAAAAAGCGATCTGTGACAGCTTGGAGAAGGGCCTGGGCAAATAGAACAGTGTCAGCAGTTACATACATTGTGATGTCGTCAGCATAGATTGAGCTTGTGACAGCTGTATCAGTAGGGAGGTGAGACAGGAGGACATTAAACAGAAGAGGAAAAATTATTGTGCCTTGAGGAACGCCCGAGATGATAGAATGAGACTCAGAGGAGGCTGATGATACGGAAATAGAGAAGGAGCGGTCTCTAAGGAAGCTTGAAACCCAACGCAGAAGTCAGCCAGAAACCCCAAGAAAGCCCAATTTGTAACGAATTCCTTGATGAGGGGCACGGTCAAAAGCACCAGACAGGTCAAAAAAGCAGCAAGGACTATTTGCTGGGTACGCTGAGCTAATTGAATGTTGTCTCCAAAGAGAACAAGGGCATCCATGGTAAAACATTGGAGGCGAATGCCAAATTGGTGTGGTAAGAAGGAGTTATTCCTCTCAAGAAACCAAGTGAGGCACTCCACCACAATCCTCTCCATGAGTTTACCAACACAGGAGAGGAGAGAGATGGGCCTGTAGGCAGACACTGTAGTGGGATCTATGCCATATTTTCGTACAGGAACAACCAATAAGGAGCGCCATGTCAAGGGCATGATGATGGATCCAGGGCAGATGAATAAGAAATTGGTTATGTAGAAGACCAGAACCAGAAGAAGAGTGGAGGGAAGTCTAGGTAAAGAGATCGTAGCTCAAAGAAGTTGAAACGGGGATTAAGTGTGTTATCTGCATCAGAGGAAAGTTGGTCATGAAGGAAAGACGAATTGGGTTCCGATAGCAGGTGCATATTAGAAAAAGAAAGAGAGAAGGGAGATGCCAAGGCATTTGCAGCCTCTGTGGATGAGAGAGGAGAAGGACCCGATGAAAGAAGGAAATCCGAGGGAGGAGGTCTCCCCTACAGTGCCAAGAACATCTTCCGGATCTGCGCTGAAGGGGTACGATGAGTTATCCTGGATATAAATGCATTCCAGGAGGTAGGTTTTTCAGCAGCAAGGGTATGTACAGCAATAGCAGAGCATTTATTAACACTAGCTTTTTTTTTGCTCAGGTTGGGATGAGTTAAAAGAGGCGGATGGCTTTTCGTCGATTGCCGACAACCTTCTCACTCAGCTCACTCCACCAAGGACTACCAGGGCAACGATGAACAGCTGACGACCTGAGGAGAAAATGCCGCTTGGCAGCCTCTAATACCACTGCTTCAAAGAAGTTATATGCTGCGGTTGCAGTATCTGCTCGTGCAATGGTGGTAATAGCCAGTTCAGCCGCCCAAGCATCCCATGCAGAAGGTGACATTTTCAAAATTACACCTGGGACGGAATGATAGACGAGGATTAGTGCGTGTACCAGATAAGAAAAGAACTGGAAAGTGATCACTGCAAATTTTGGGACAGAGAAACAGGAAAGGAGTGACAGTGCTGAGTTGCAAGGAAAAGGTCAAAATTGGATGTAGAGCCAGAAAAGTATCCAATCGTGTTGAGAGGTCAGAAGGATTTAACAACAGGAGGTGTGCACTGCTGTATAAGGAATTAATGAAGGGCACTGCCAGTGGTATTACTGTAAGCTTTAAAGGGTTCCCAGTATTGATGGTGAGCATTAAAATCAATACATATAATACCCTGTGGGCCCACCTGATCAAAATAATGCAGAAACTCCGCTTGAACAACACCTTTATTGGGGTTGTACATAAGTAAGAAGAGTTCTAGACCAATAAGAACTTTCCTCGATGTCAACAGCAGAAGCCTCAAGCACCCCACCAGCATAAAGAACAAGTGGAACAAACCTGTGCTTAGTACTGTTTGGAATTAGGATTGCTAGTCCACCATACCCATAAGGACTGTCTGCTCGTGATACTCTTTACCTATTTCGACGGATATTCTGTGAAGTGTGGAGGTGGGTTCCTGTTAAACTGATGGCACTTGACAAAATTCTAGATATAAACTGCCCAAGCTCTGGGAGATTACACAAGAGTCCTCTAGCATTCCATTGAAGAAACTGCGCTTGAAGATGAGAGGGAGGAGGATCAGAGGCTATGAAGAGAAAAAAAAGGATGAAAGTGACTGCAGACGAGAAGAAAAAATTACAGATGTGGGAGAATTGGTAGGAAGGCTAGAACGAATCCAGCCTAGAAGGTGCTGAAGGAGAGAATTCAGAAGAGAGAGGACAGATGATTCAGGTGCAATAGGGTTACTGGGAGGAGTAGGAGCGGGAGTATGCATGGTTGGAAAACTAGTCATGGAGGGAAAGGTTAAAAAGTAGAGGAACAATGGCTTTGTGATGTATACAAGAGGTCACCCTTGAGAATTTGATCGTATTCTGGGGTTAGATGTGGTGGTGTTTTCCGTGTTGGAATAATTTTTGGGGGCTTCTAAGTTGAGGTGAGAGAAAATGCAGGAATTGAGGAAGGGGGGAGGGGGATACGAATAAACAGTGAGACCAGGATGAGAGGGAGATGAGGCAACAGATTTGGTAACAAGTTTTGGCCAATGTGCTCCGGTGGCCGGAAGCTGAGATTGAACAGAAAAGACAGGCGAGGGCAAAATGAGAGGTTGAGCCAGGAGAACTTTGGCTGGATCAAAGTAGAGAGATGCATACTCCTTGGATGCATCACCTCGTTGTAGGTGACCGCACTGTACATTGGCAGAAATTCCTAGTGCTGCCCGATAAAATTTGCGCCGGGTTGAGGAACAGGCATGAGGGGAAGCACACAGGTAACAGAAGGGTTCACCAGAGTCGCAATCAGTTGTGATATGGGTACGAGAGGAACACTTGTCAGGTCGGGCTTTAAAGCAGCAGGAGATAGCTCCATGGCCGTATCGCTGCCAACGAAAGCAGCAGGTAGGTGGCAGAGTAAGGGGATATACACGCGAGGAAACATTATGAAAAATACTCGGTATGGAATAGCTGAGCTACACTCAGCAGTGACACGCATAGGTGTGACCGAGAGGTATAATGGGTCGTCAGCCTTGAGTGTATTGCGAGGGAAAACTTTATGCACCGAGATAATAGAGTTGGAAGAACAAGAAGGGGAAACAGTCAATAGTGTTTTGATTTGGGACTCTAATAAAGAGAGGATATATCTATCCTCAAGATTTTGCAAATCAAATGTAACTTCTTCCATGTAGGGAGTGTGGGTCTGAGGAACCCTGACAATATAATTAATTTGGTTCGGGACAAAGAATTTATGAGTATTGTGAAAGGTAATTAATAAATTTCTATTTATCTGCCCCTGAATACAGTGCTCTTCTGGTTCCGTTCAAGGAAGTTGGGCAGGAGGCAGACTAAGGTTGACCATTTGGGTAGACAATTGTTGAAGAAATTGAACGGGAGAGCATTGCTGTCCTCTCGTTAGATGAGACAGACTGATAGTGATGAGGATGCAGAAGGATGAGCAGAGGTAGAGCATGAGAGGGGATCTGTTGGATCTTTCTGATGACAAGCTGCGAATGATGAGGTGGGAGAGAGCTGAGAAAAGTTTTCAGTGGCAGGACGTTTCATTTGTTTTTATTTTATTTTGAAGATGAAATCTGAATGAGTCAAAGGAATCCGGAGGCAAGGGAGGTAAGGGGTCGTCAGGATGGTCGACGACCATGCACTGGCTGTCGCTATCATCTGCTGGCTGGGGGCATTCAACCCTTCCAGTCATGAGGCTACAGGGAAGCAAGCTTATTTATTTATTTGGATTTCAGCACCAGTTTCCAATTGGTACAGGGCAATAACACTAACACGATTTTTAAGCACTGTCGAGATACGCTTTATGGATTGAAGAGCCATATAACCACACGGCGCGTCCGGCGGTTCACGACCACACTCCCGAAGTAATGAGACCACCAAACAATTGAAATATTACGTTTCAAATTTTTGCCACTGGTCTACAACGACATCATTTTTTTTTTGTAAAATGGGGAGCATGGGTGTTAAAACAGAAATATTTCCAAATAATCGGAATCTTTTTGTACAATAACTTGAGCTGAAGTCCTTATTTTGATGCTAACAATTCCCACCCTATATGCAAAACATTTTAAACACTGTAAATACGTTTGTAGTCACACCTAAACCTATCAAATAAAAGTGAGTAATTTAATCTGTAATTTAATTGGGAAGTTTTTTTTTCAGAAAATCTGTCGACGAAGCCGGATTATATTTATAATGCCATGCCCATTTTCTTGTTCTGTATGCTCCACTTGACGTGCCTACATGTACAATATGTTCCCCGAATACATACTCTTCATGGATTGTAATGATAGTTTATATTACCTCACATTGCCAGTAATTGTAAATCTATGGATCGAATTAAAGAAAAAACACAACGCGGCAATTGACTATGACATGCACGGTACCATAGACTGCGATATAAGCTGCCCAGTATATCTTCTTCTTACTTTTTCACAACAAACTGCTGTGACGGAAACAAATAATGTCTCACCGCCATCAGCGTCAGCATTGAGGGCGTAATTGAGTCAACCCCTGTGACGCGGATCCTGACGGTCTCCGACAGGGACTCGCACGAGCATTCCGGATAGTGAAGTGGATTAAACGAAACAACAAGACCAATGAATGTTGTGGAAATGGGGAGTCCCGTTTAGACTCTCGTGGGTTCATGTCTCGGTGAGGTTGATTAATATTTTTTGGTTATCTCTTTGCTCGAAAATAATTTCGTGTTTTATGCCCTAGGGCAGAATTAACATTCAATGCTTTGAGGTATCAGGGGATTGGTTCAATTGACTCCTGCGGTCAACAGTTATGCTGTGTATACAAATATCTGAGTTTGTTCATGTATGGTGCAAAGTTAGTAGCACGATTATTCCAGAACATTGTAACTCGAATAAAATGAGTTCCAATGTCTTTCATATTGCAAGAAAAAAAATTGTTTACTGCTTCGTAAGACAATTTTAGTTGCGATCATTACTTGTTGTTTAAGTATTAACCGCAAACATGTAATTCGGAAGTTTAAAATACAAATCTTTAGGTTTCGAGTGCTCAACCTTGCAGCGTGTGTTGGGGCGATAACTAAGTACGACTAGGTATTGAAATTAAAGCACAATCGTCTGTCTGCTACCACTACCTTCTTTCTCTCGTTTTCCAGAATCAGTTACACAATCAAATCAAGACTAATTCCGCTCTCATGCAGTTCCTTCTTAATTGAAGTGGATGGAGGACGCCCAACTCTATTGCAGGATGGGAGGATGGGATCGACCGTAGCGTCTGCCGAGAAAGGGAGCAGAGCCGGCAATCAGCTACGGCCATGGACGAAGATTGGAGGTAAGGGAGACAAGCAGTGATGTCTGCGACGGTTCGGGGAAGGGATTGGAATGGCGGGATTGAGGCAGGTACGAGGCACATTTCGTGGTGTGCAAACTCATACTAGGTTATGTCTAATGAACAATAATTATTCAGTGATAAGATGGTTTGATTTAAAAAATCAATTAAGTTAGCTATTTTAGAGTGTTAGCTGATAAAAGAGAGATGATGTTTGACACGGTGTGTCTCAGGAATAATCAATCAAAAACATAGACATTAAATCTAGTTTATTAATTATCCCACTCTGGTTGAAATGAAAGGCACAATAATTTTCTTTAACAGCGTGAAGTAACTATATTTTCTCATAAGTGAACGAGTCTCCGTTCTAGTGTTTGTCGTTGTTAATGATTACGCTAGAGCAAATAGTACAATTGTTCAAACACTGCAAGGTAAAACAATAAACAATTAAGTTATTACTGATCTCGCAGGACGACTTCTGTATCACACACGTCAAGCATATATAAATATACTTTAGTTTATAATGGAACTAGTTGCAGAACAAATTGTTTCGGCACTTCGATCATTTCATATTCTAACTGACACAAACACACGTGCAGACTTCACAGCTCGATTGCTATTGGGTTGTGATATTACACCAGTCGTATTGCTGAAGTAGGGAGATGAAGTCCATTGAAGGAATAATTATTTTTACTCACATAGCCTATGAGAAGTCATGAGATTTATTCAAATCCACCTACTAGAGTGTGAATATATATGAATAAATAAAT
>SDVV010028314.1:0-11977 GCA_016164225.1 Gammarus roeselii | reverse complement strand
CCTCGGGTTCCCGAAACCCCGGGTCCTCGAGTCCCGCGGATCCCACGAGTACCTCCTCTCCCTGGGTCACCTCCTCTCAACCAACCTCGCTACATATAATAATAATGATAACAAATTCAAAATTTATCACCATGAAAAAAGGGCAGAGAAAAATAATAGAACCCAAGCAAGAAGAAATAATAAAATACTAAAATAAAGTGATAATGATCTATAAAATGAATAAGCATCCATCCACCCCAATACAGCGCTGGGAGGGGGGAGCAGAGGTTCCAGGTTTCAGAGGGGCCTCTAGAGGGTCCTAAAGGGTCTCAAGGGTGGCCCAAAGGACCCCAGAAAGGTCCAAGTGGATCCCTCCAAATTCACCTGGTCTCCTTAGTCCCCCAGGTTATCGAAACCCCGGTTCCCCCGAGTTCCGCGGGTCCCACGAAAACCTCCCCTCCCTGGGTCACATTGTCTCAACCAGCCTAAATACATATAATAATAATAACCAATGCAAAATTTATCACCATAAAAAAAGGGCAGAGAAAAATAATAGAGCCCAAGCAAGAAGAAATACTAAAATAAAGTGTTAATGATCTATAAAGTGAATAATCATTTATCCACCCCAACCCGTAGGTTGGACTAGACTAACTAACACACCGCATAGTCCACCTAGGGCCCCTGCGGGCGTCTAATGATACATAATTTTGTACAGATACAGACACTAGGCTGCATCCCCCAAAAAGGGGGGTGGCCGACCGCAAGGCGCACCTAATACGCTCACACAACTTAGCCCTTTTGTGCTAAAGGGTCCGGCCGGTAGCCCCTCAACTTACACTCTGGGTTTCGAATGCACCGAGGAACCGTCGTCAGCAGCAGGGCCCGACAGTTTTCACTGGTTTCTTTATTCGCTAGAGAAACATCGATTCAGAGGCGATATGATATAGAAATGTGGATGATTATGAAGGGTAAGGAAAACGTCGGCCGAGCGAGCCTTTTCACTCTAGATACAAACGGAGTGACTAGGAACAACGCCACAAAATCGTTGGGAAACTTTTCTCACTCGACATCACGCGTAATTTTTTTACGTATAGAGTTGTCGAAGAATGGAACAAACTTCCAGCAGAGATTGTAAACAGCAATACAATCGAAACGTTTCAGTCGCGGCTCGATATGTTCTACATAAATCGCCGATAAATAGCGAAACCGTTCCCTTTCCTGTTATAAAAAAACAGAAATGGCACACGAAGCTCTCCAAGACGTTCTAGTTCAGAACTAATCCTCTTGCTATCAAAAGGCAACCAATAAGCCTTTTAGACATTCTACTCCAGAACTAACCCTCTAGTTTGGGTCAATAGGTCTGTTGTTGTCTTCCTACCGTACCTTGCCTATCACTGAGCAGCCGACATCATTTGACGGAGCATGAAATCCTTAAACTTTTCTGTGGTCCAGGATAAAAAAGTTGACAAACATTGCAATCAAGGTTTTAATTGAAAAGTTAACATTTTTTACCGGAGCTGTCTGAGTTTTCAAGCACTGAAAACTGCGCACGATACTTACTTGGATACTTGGAGTTTCTTCACTATTCACAGCAGGTCACAGCGTGGCTGTCAGCTGGCCCACATCCGTGGAGCACTCTCCACTTGTGCTGCGGCACAAGCATTTGCATGTTGTAACCACATTCGCCAGTCGGATCCCGGCTTGGCGTCGCGGTTAAGCAGGGAGTTGCCTCACAGTGAGGGTATCCATTAATTTGGGGTCGATCTGGAACACAGCTGAGTCATTTATCCAGCTGGCTCTTTAACCTCAAAATGTTTGCTGTAGCTGACAGTTGTGGCACACGTTTGATCTCACTTATTTCCAACCGAGGTGCCCGGCACGTGAAGCTGTTGAATGCAACCGTTAGTATCGCTTTGTCGCCCGTCAATTATGCACTACGGAGCAACACATTCTGCCAATTCTTGCCTGGTTTCTCATGGTCACTTTTGTAACAATATTTTCGTTTACATTGACAGTGTAGCCTTCCAAAATTTTCCAATTGTTCATGACCATGAATTTTTTAAAAAGTCTTTAGATTGAGTATAGTCTCAAGGCGTTTAATCTGTCATAATAGTCCATTTCCTTTACCTCCGTAATAAAAGAGGTGAAGCTTCTTTGCACTGTTTCAAGTCTATTCAGATCTTTCTGCTTATGTGGGATCCAGAGAGGGGAGCAATAGTCAATGACTGGTTGGATAAGTTGTTTCCAAAGAGTCAAATTTGTCCTTTTACCGCTAGCCAGAAAGGTTCGCATGGCCCACGAACACTCTCTTCTGCCACTGGCCTCAACCTTTGCAATTCGTTCATGAAAAAGAAGCATTGTTTTGCATTAGTACGCCGAGATCACGCATGCTTTATTCTTCTTCTATAGCTGTGTTCTTGCTAGAATTGTACGATGTTTTGTTTTTTAGATCGATTTTTTTTCCGTATCTGTGATTCAAATTTAGATTCGTTAAATTTCATATTGTTTTCACCAGCCCACTTGAAGATTTCTTTCAGATCAGTTTGAACCTTTTCTACATCACCCAAGTCATTGACAATGCCTTGTACTCTGGTATCATCAGCATAGCAAGAGACTGATGTTTGTGGAGAGCTTTGACTCAGATCATTAGCCAACATTACGAAAAGCAGTGGTCCAAGCACAGTGCCTTGTAGAACACCCCACTAAGGACTTCCACTGGCGCAGAGGTTTCTCTATTCACTACCACACTTTGAGTTCTGCCTTTCAGAAAGATTTTGATCCATTTGTAAACCTTCCCTAGATACTGGCGTTGTATAGTTTTAATAACTGTATACTGTGATCTACTTTGTCAAAGGCCTTGGCAAAATCAAGATAAATTACATCCACATTTGATCCATCACACAATGCATTTATTATTTCGTCATAGTGCTCCAACAGTTGGGTCATCTTGCTCCTCTTACTTCTGGAACCATGTTGCTTGGAGTCAAACCATTTATTATTTCAAGAAACTTCACTATTCGTTCTTTCATTACTCTTTCAAATATTTTGACTACCTGTGATGTCAAATAAATGTTTCATGGTCTGTGGGATATCGCCACAACATTTGTAGGGGTCTTGACAGAACCTGTTAGCACTATTTCAATAGAACAGCTGGGATGTCGTCTAGTCCAGATGCACTATTGCTACCTATGTCATCAATAGCTTTTATAATTTCAGAGATGTCAATGTTAAGATCAGTCAACGTACAAGCACAATATTGATCGACCCGTTGCTAATGCAAGTTTAAATGCAGATGCAATGATAATGTTCTCTCGATTACTTCTGCTTAAAGGAAATTAACATGAATCGCCATCTTGACAGGGCATCGCAAATTGGTCGTCTATCGAGATCGTTCCGTAACACACGGCTGTAGAGTAGATACAAATTACCTTAAACTATATTTACAGAACTACAATGCCTCTTATTCTGGAACGGGCAAAAAATGCTATACCCAACATGAGACACAGTCGAGCCAAAGCTAGGCCAGAAGTAAGTCACATGGAATATATGCCTTGGGTTGAAAAATTAACCCAAGTGTCTAGGTGAGGTGATATGGAATAATATCTTAAAATCCCCCAAGACTCCTTTATTATTAACTGCTGGGCTCGACTTTGAGTTCGTTGCAGTCGACGATGGTGACCTTCTTTGCGGTTTTGCCGGATTTCGACCCGAGGGTCTCCATGGCCTGAACGACGTCCATGCCCTCCGTCACGGCGCCGAACACCACGTGGCGTCCGTCCAGCCAAGGGCACGGCACCGTCGTCAGGAAGAACTGGGATCCGTTGGTGTTTGGACCGGCATTGGCCATGGACAGCAGGCCAGGCCGGTCGTGGTTCAGCTTGAAATTCTCGTCCCTGGTAGACAAGTTCAATTAGTATACAAGAAGCTGGGTACTAAAAGAACAGGTGTCCGATCGTAATACAGCTATAAAGAGAGAACACCTCATACGCGGAAAATCTTCGGATTTTGCTTTTCGAGCTCGAATATAAATGTTTCGCTTTAGCACGATATTCGAGTTGGAAAGTTTGAATCCAATACTATATGTATACTTTTGCAGTAGTCAGTGGCATTTTGTCACAATGCAGTACAAGCCACGAGTCTTCTCGGACTTCAAAACTCACCTAAACTTGTCGCCGTAAATGGACTTCCCTCCAGTTCCATTCCCTTTAGTGAAGTCTCCTCCCTGGCACATGAACTGAGGGATGATGCGGTGAAAAGACGACCCCTTGTAGCCGAAGCCTTGCTCGCCAGTGCACAGCTGACGAAAGTTCTCTGCTGTTTTGGGGACCACGTCATCCCTTAACTGAAACAAGGTGATGTATTCAAGACACTCATCTTCAAAGGGCCGGTAGTGATAGTTTTGAAGAGGTTGCCGCAGGCATAGAAGTTACAGTACTGCTGTAAAAATATGAATGCATAGGTCTATGATGGAATGTTAAATCAGTCTTCGAGAAACAATACGTAATTACGAATAATATATTCGCACACTAACCTCCATTACTATTCGGCCGAGGGGCTTGCCATCGGCGGCTATGTCGAAGTACACCCGCGGGACATTATCTGATCGGGCGGCGGCTGTGGAGGAAAAACTTAAAGCGGAGGCGGAGATGGCGGTGCCTGTGCCCAGCAACTTCATTAGCGGAGATCGCAACATTGTGCTTTGCTATCTAACACTGAAAAACTGCAAACAATTCACACGCGGTTAGTTAAAATATATATATACGAGTGATCCGAAGTTAAGGTCTGTTTAATAACTCACGTCCGTTGGAGGAAATAAGAGATGTAAAATTGTAGCAGCATCTTATGATTCAATACAGAAAACTACCTAGTTTGATGGTAGAAGACGTAGAAGATACATACATACAAGTGGGAACAAGGGTAGACGGCCGAATCACCAGATGGGGGTGGCCGACGCCAAGGCAAAACAGAGCACTAAAATCCATTTGAGCTCAAGGGTCCGGCCAGGATCCAGCAAAACACACTCCGGGTCAGGAGTGAGGTCAGATTGGATTTGGGCCGCATTTCCACCGGAGCCTCGACGCGAAATGAGGTCAGATTTGATGACTTGATTCAAGTCTCGTTTCCACCGGAGCCTCAAGGCGAGTCATAACAGGCTCCCCCGTGGGGCTTGAACAAATTGAAAATTTTAGACGTGTCAGACGCACGCTGGTACGCACAAGAAAAACATTTAGACGAAACGGATCTCCGCTTTTATTAGTTTAAAACTGCAAGAGCAATATGTATGCACGCTAGTGCGCACAGGTAGCATCGTCGAGGCTGGAACAGATTAGATTAGAGTGACGAGGCTTTCTAGCGCGCTGGAGTCATCGTCCTTCTGGCGCCGAATGTCAAACCAGCAAACAATGCTGCATCAAGTTAGTCTTTGTTTTTCTTCTTTTTAATGTTCGAGTTAAGGTTTACTACTGCGCAAAGGCAAAGTTCTTTGCGCGGCGAACGTCTAAGGTATGTACGGGTGCCACAGGAGGTACAGGAACTCCTAAGGTGCTGAGGCCATATGGTCTTAGCACTCCCCGGATGGCAGTAAGGAGGAATAACACACTACCTACCCTGCTTCAGAGCCCCAATGATCCGCAGTAGTCCTTCAGGTGGGGGCTACGCGCTCCAACACCTGCTGAGGGGGAAGATGAAGAAGAGATAGAAAACGGGGATCCCATGCACGAGATCTACACTAGGTGTAAGGAATTTCACGCATGAGAACAGCAAGAATGGGAAGAAGAAGAAGGAATAGTCGTAGAAAAAGGTTGCATGAAAGAAAGAGCGCAACTTGGCTGTTATTTGCCACCCAAAAGGAGAATAGTTAGAACCGGTGTGTGAATGCTTGAGTGCGTGTGTCTGTGTGTGAGTGTGTGTGTCTGTGTGCGTGCGTGTGTATGTGTGTGTGTTTATGTGCAGCAACTATAAGGAAAGTTGTTAAGAAGGAGTCTGAGACAAGTTTAAGGAAATTTGAACTAAACATAAGATGCAAATGAGGTAAATAAAAAGTCAAGCAAATCAGGATGGGGGAGAAAAGGAGAGATAGTAAAGGGTGAAGAAGAGGGAAGTCTGAAAGGAAATAAGGGTGTTCACCCCCCCGGGTTGGGCCGAGACTCCGTGCGGCCCGTGAATCTAACAGATGCCTAGGGGGGGAGGCTGGTACAAGGTTTACGGTTACACGCACAAAGTAAGCTCTGACAGCAACGCAACACAATGTTTACAGCTACGCGGTCTAGTTCAGTTACAGTACTATTCATTTATTTAATGAAGATAAATACTCAGACGAAACGAATCCTTGCCTCCACCCTCTGAAAACCTCAAGAGTAATATGTACGCTAGCCAGTGCGCACAGATAGTATCGTCGAAATTGGTACAAGGTCTACGGCTTCACGGATCAGATGAACTCCAACCACAACGCATCTCAAGGTTTATAAATACGCAGTCCAGGTCACCCACAGGAACTACAAATGGTCCGTGCAAGCGCGAGCGAGCAGACTAAAAATACATTTATTCACAAAATCACAAAAAGGGACTCTCGTAAAAATACATTAGCATTACTGTAAATGACAAAATAACGGATCGTGAAGAGGGAAGAAAGGGCAGGTTCATCACGGGCTGAAAAACTGCTCAGATTATTGACATCACACTTATTGTTTTAGGGATATGGTGGGGGGGGGGGGGGGGGGGCAGAGATCCCTCGGGTCCCAAAAGACCTCTGGGTCCCAGTCTCGACTCGTCGCGCCCAACTCGACTCGCATCAACGGGTTTCGACCGATTTCGACGCGCCTCGACCAGCATCGACGTGGCTCTCCCCTCTGTGCTAGCAATCGGTGGACTGTAATAACAAAATTTTCTACTCAAGAATTTCGCAAACATTTTCCGTGCGTGAGTTTTTGCAGCGTGAGGAGCAGAGATCCCAGTGTATAAAAGAGACATTAAGAGGGTCCCAAAATTCTCAAAGGTATCCTAAAGGGCCCCAGATGGGTCCAAGTGGGCCCCCAAGTCCCTCTGGTTATCAATCCCACGGGTCCCACGAAATCGCTTCTTCCGGTGCCGTATACTTAACTAACTGACTCAGGTGTTTATTGCACTCTCTCGTGTTTATTGCAGACTCTTTTATGAGAAAGCTGTACTAAGTGTGTATTTTCCTGTCAAGTGTGAGTAAGCTGAGTAATAATAAACTAGTAAGCTGAGTAATAAACTGCGCCTGTGAAAAAGAGGTCGCAGATTCCCCCGGACGACGTCTGAGGATGGCTCCTACTCTGCCGGACTACTCGGTCTGCTCTACCAGGATGAGCAAGTACGTATTCAGGAACCTCGAACAGGACAAAGAGCGCCTCGTCTGCCGCTTTTGTGAGCTGGATGGCAGGCTCGACCAGGTCCTGGAGATCTCCCAGGGCCTGCTGAGGAGAGACGACGACGATGGGATCCTTTCGGCGAAGGTCTTCGTCCTTGAGTAGCAGCTGCGCACCGTCGTAGGTGAGTGTGTGGTGATACGAGAGGAGATTGGGAGGACTTGTGAGTCAGTTGCGGAGGTGAGAGCTGAGGTGCGTAAGGTCCAAGAGGACCTTGTTAGTAAGCATGATTGAGACTTTCGCGGAAAAACTCAATAGAAACTTACGTTCTGATATGGAGAAGACTAGTAACGGCCTGGCGGAACAAACGAGGAAGCTAGTAAAAGTTAATGAGTTGGTGGTCCATGGTTTACAGCTGGATGGAGAGCCATCCCGGGAGAGTATTGACCGAGGGGACCCAGTTCGATCGCGGAGGAATCTTGATGGTCTTGCTCTGAATTCCTACTGTGACGTGAGTCTGCAACGGCAGCACGCATCCACCCCTAAACCCGTATAAGGGCTGCCAGTGCTGGATGTGAGCTGGCAACTCGCTTCCACCCCTATACCCAAACCCGGGGTACCTACTTCCCGTCAGGCCATAAGGTCCTCGGCCGCCCGGAAACTGAAAACTGGGACTAAGCCGATACATCGGACCATGACAACCGCGGATCGAAACTACACCCACCCAACCTCGATGGGGCGGCGTAGATTCGGATGGATTTCAGCAGGTCCAGAACCGGTTCACCTTCGTGAACCGGCCCGCGTTTGTGATGCCAACGCGGAACACTTTTGAGCAGTTCACTGAAATGGACGGCGAAATGGAGACACTTGTCCTAGGAGACTATCGTCCGACACCAGACGGTTGAATTCGTTCATGAGTGTAAGGCAAAGAGGCGGGTTATTTGCGAACCCGGTGCCACGATTGAGAAGATCAGAGGTGCCCTTGCAGAAGTTGAAGTTTCCAGCCGGGAGACACTCATCGTCTGCTATGTAGGCATTAATGATCTTAAACGGACAAGGTCGGGAGATCAGCTCGCCAAGTATACGCAGCTGATTTTCAATCTCAAGGCAAAAACGGATCGAGTGGCCATCACATCCATCTTACCGCGAATGAATGATGATGACGAACTGTATAGTAAGTTGACCTATACAAATCGAGCCCTCGAGACCATTTACAAGTCCAATGGAGTGTCCTTCATCAACTTGTTTGATGACTTTCGGAAGAGGCCCGATCTGTTCCTAAGAGATGGCCTACACCTGAATTATGTCAAAAATGCACGACTTGGCAGACTGCTCCATATAAGCGCTAAGAAATACTATGCCCAAAAGTTAATGGTCCAGCGCACTTCAAACAGTCCATTTTTTGCCGCAGGGAACCCTACCTAGAGGACCTCGTGCCCACAGCAGATTCCCGGACGGGAGCGATGACCGATCAGTCGCTCAAGAGGAAGAAGCTGCGGGCACGGTAGATGCGTTACTGGGCTCACAAGAAGGCAATTCTAGGGATGGTCAAGATCCTGGTCCACAGCCGCCAGGTCGAGACCCCCCCCCCCCAATGATGAAGAAGTCGAAGACTGAGACATGCACCTTCTAAAGGACTTCTTCTGTAACGCGCAGTCATATGCCCCCAAGTTCGACGACCTGAGGGGACTGGCGACCCTGCACTCATTTGATGTCATTGGCATAAACGAAACATGGCTCTATCTCCAGAGTAGAAACCTGGCAGCAAAGATAATGCTGCAAGGCTACAAAATGTTCAACGTGGACAAGCCTACCCCTATTAAACGATTGGTCGGGTTCGTGCTGTACATAAAGAAGATGCAGCATCCATTTTTCGTCGATCATCTGGAAGACAACGGACTCATTCATGACACTCAACACGGCTTCCGCCGCAAGAGGAGCTGACGAATCTGCTGGACTTTTTCAACGAGGTGATC
The DNA here is from genome assembly GCA_016164225.1 of Gammarus roeselii. Lineage (NCBI taxonomy): Eukaryota > Metazoa > Arthropoda > Malacostraca > Amphipoda > Gammaridae > Gammarus > Gammarus roeselii. The sequence continues at coordinate 2,694 of SDVV010028314.1, read as the reverse complement.
AACGTGTACGACCGCTGCAAGGCAGTGGATGTCATTTACCTAGACTTCCAAAAAGCCTTCGACAAGGTGCCACACAGGAGACTGTTACACAAAGTCTCTGAGCTCAGCGTCGGTGGCAACGTACTTAGCTGATTGCGCGCCTGGCTAACAGGACGCAAGCAAAGAGTCAGCATCGGCCAGGCTTTGTTTGTTACCTCAGAGGCCGCGTCCCCTCCGAGAGGTCCCCTCGCCTACGGCGGCAGCTCCCACTTCGTCCGATGTTTTAGAGCCGTCAGTGTATATATGGCGGTGCTCAGAGTCATGTTCATGAAGTAGTCGCGAGAATTCTCGACGGTATGGTTGGTTGGAGTTGTTGCTTTGGGGTACGTTTGCAAATCTAGGTTGACCAGTGGTGGGGTGATCATCCACGTTGGTGTGTTGATTTGCAGATTTCGATAGGAGAATGAAGGCTTGATTGCTTTGCGTCTGATGTTCAGCGAGGTCAGAAAGTTGTCCACACGTAAAGAAAAGGGTGGGCATATGTTCTCCTTAGCCGCAAAGAGGCATTTATCAAGAATGTTGACGTCACTTGAGTGCTGGGCTATTGATGTAGCTCCTTGTCTTGAAATAGTACCGTTGTGAGAGTGTCTCTCCGGAGCGGAAGAGGAAGCTCGTTAGCAAGCACGTTCAGGGATTCGATGGGTGTGTAACGGAACGCACCGGCTGTGATACTGAGGGTGTTATTTACGATGATGGAGAGAGGTTCAAGGGTGGTTTTGACTGATGAACCGTAAACAATTGCTCCATAGTCAATGCGCAAGCGTATTATTGTTCTGAATAATGTCATGCCGGTGTCCATTTCGGCTCCGAATTTTAAGGATGTTACAGAGAGGATAAGTCCGGTTGCCTCTTTTCAGCGAGTCTCCAGGGCTGTAATATGAGGTCGCCATGCGAGTTTAGGGTCCCACACAAGACCGAGGAATGTTATTGATTCCTCGTATACTAGCGGAGTGTTGTTCAGCGTTAGGGCTGGTTTTAGGTGTAAGCCGAGCACAAGAGTAAAGTGCATGCTTTTCGTTTTGGAGGGCGAGAATCAGAATCCGTTTCAGGAGGCCAAGTTCCCGACTAGGTTTAGACATTTCTGGAGTTCCTGTTGAATTGTTAAGAGGCTATGGTGCTTGTGGCTTATTTGTAACTCATCCACGTATAGTGATGGAAGCAGTCTTCCGTCTCGAGGAAGAATGTCGGCTAACTGATCGATTTTAGGGATAAAAAGAGTGACACTGAGGACGCTTCCCTGGGGACGCCCATTTCTTGTGGATATGACGGAGACCGAGTGTCGCCAACCTTGACCTTGAAGGTGCGGTTTCAAACCTTTACGGTGGAGATCCTTCATGATCCCTTACATCCACGTAGTGTCGTATGCCTTTTCAGCGTCGAAAAAATATTTAAACCACATGTTTTCTTCGGACGAAGGCCTGTCTAATGTCTGATTCTAATCGTACGAGGTTGTCCGTTGTGGAGTGTCGCTTACGGCCACCGCACTGGATGTTGTCGAGGCCTGCATGCATTTCAAGGTAGTCGACTAGGCGTGAGGTAATCATTCTCTCCATAGTCGCTGTGACATTTTCCGGGTTCGGGTATCGGGATAATTACGGATTCCCGCCATTAATTGGGAAAGAATGAATCTGAATGCAACGCATTGAACACATTTAGTAGGTGCTGGAGAGCGTTGTCAGGAAGGTGTTTGATCACCTTGATGTGCACTCTGTTCGGTCCGGGTGAGGTTTCACCAGTGTGGTCGACAGCATACTGTAGTTCATGGATGGAGAAAGGTTTGTTATAGAATTTTTCATTTGCGGAAGTGAAGTCGATATGCTCACTTTCTCTTAGGATCTTTTCCCGCTGGAAAGAAGTCGTATAATTTGTTGATTGTGATATTTGGCTGAAAGTCTGAGCTAGTTTGTCCGCGATGTCCGCGTATGAAGAATAGACAGTGTTTCGTCCGACAGTATGTGGATAGGTCGCTCAAGGCGACCTTGGATATGTCAGATTTTTTCCCACACTTGGAAAAGAGGGCTGAGGGGTTGATTGTGGGTTCGGTTGATTGTGGTAACTAATGGATCCAGATTTCTTGCTTCTTCTCCAAGCTAAGTTTGCGGCACACGGCAGTTTTCCTTTTCCAGACTACTCGGTTCTCGAGGGAACGTGTGCGGTTGAAGGCCTCGTGCATCCTTTCACGTCGGTCCATTGCTTCTTGTACCTTCGGGCGCCACCAATGTTTTGGGAAAAAAGGTTGAGGGTAAATATTGGGGAATGCATGCGACAGCTGAACTTTGGAATTTCTCGCATAGATGTATGACGAGGTCGCATTCTGAAATGTCTTCGGGAAGGCTATCCATATCATCCCATGCGACATGTGTCAAGTATTCCTCCCAGTTGGCTTTCCGGTAGTTGAATTGAAATTCCTGTGCGTCGGGATTGTTTGGTGAAGTAAGGAGCGATATGATCACTGGGTTGTGGTCACTGTCATGCGTTGAAGAAAGGACTCCCCAAACGAGTTGGGGTGCTTAAGTGGGGGAACAGATTGATAAATCGATGGCGGTTTCACTTTCGAATGTGATCCGAGTGGGTTGTCCGTCATTGAGAAGGGCCAGGTTGTGAGAATTTTTTTTTTGTGATTTGGATATTTTTGGCTTGAATAGCATGTAACTA